>CAUYTI010073695.1:0-51612 GCA_963575145.1 Galago senegalensis | reverse complement strand
CCTCCAACTCCTGGGCTCAAGCGAGTCTCCTGTCTCAGCCTCCCAAGTAGTTGGGACCATAGACGCCCGCCACAATGCCCGGCTATTTTTTTGGTTGCAGCCATTATTGTTGTTTGGCGGGCCTGGGCTGGATTCGAACCCGCCACCTTAGGTATATGTGGCTGACGCCTTAGCCGCTTGAGCCACAGGCACCAAGCCAACCCTAGCACTCTTGATGGCTGAGATAGGAAGACCACTTGAGCTCAGGAGTTCAAAACCAGCCTGAGCTACTAAAAGAAGATAGAAAAACTTAGCCAAGCATGGATGGTGTGTACCTATAGTCCTTACTACTCAGGAGGCTGAGGCAGGAGCATCACTCAAGCCCAGGAGTTAGAGGTTGCCCTGAGCTGTGATGATGCCACTGCTATCCTCTTGGGGTGACAGAGTGAGAATCTGTCTCAAAAAAAAGAGGAGTGTTCTATAAGCACTGAAAAAAAAGTAACAAAGATAATGTAGGAACGCAAGATCTCTTCCTGACTTTCCTGTGGAAAATGGTTTGTAATAATACAAACACATTTAAGTAATTGCCACTTGTCAGCATGAATCCCTGAATTATGGAGTAGTAGATGCCCTTCCCTCCTTGTGTTTGACAAGGTCACAAGGCAAAGCCTCAGGGGTCCTCATATGACCAATTATGCCAGAGAAATTGGAAAACTTGTCCTCTGATAGATGCAAATATTATGGCATCAAATTACTAATGAATCATTAAAAATCTGAAAAATTTGAGGGGGAGAAAGAATTAAAACATGACAAGCAAAGTTGCTAACTTTACATCATTCTCATTAACTGTTCTTAGCAGGTTCTTATCATCTGTACAACAAGCCTGATCAGTTTGGCAGTGAAATGTGATATTTGCATATAATTTATTTTTTAAAAAAGACATTCAATCCCTGAATTAGAGAAGGTAGAGAATACACTAGAGTATCTTTATAACATGATGAATGGATGGGTACGTGACATGATTGAAACTATTCTAGTTTTTTAAAAAGAAATCAGTGTTTTACCCTATAGCATTCTTTCTTAACTGGATTCAGAAATATTATTTCTTACTTTTGGAAAGGAGAAACTTTCTGTGCTAGTTCTTAGCAGAAAGGAAAGATTTTCAACATGGTAAATTACATACATGTTTAAATAAAGAATAGTTTGCAAACTTTTCTGTGCATGGATAAGAGTCATGTATTTTAAATGAGTATATAAGAGGATTGATTGTGGGAATGTTAATTAGTTGGTCAATTTTGGCTGGTATGCATATGTTTGTCCTGTACGTCTGTGTTGTTGAAGAAAAAAATTACTCAAGGGCACTTGCTAAAGATGATACGCAGACTTTATCCAAGACCATTATGATGGATATAGCGACCACTGCAATGGGGGCTTGCAGTGAGAGGAGAGAAATTGGGCTTAACTCTGATACAGAGTGGGTAGGTGGGATTTATAGCCAAGGAGGAGAGTAAGGATATGTGGATGGAAAATTACCCAGAGGAACTTCACCCGTAAGGAGAATTCTGGCTAAACCAACCTAACAGGATTCTTGTTGAAGACAGACCAGGGTGATTAGATATCACATGGGGAACGAGGAATCCAATTAGATGTGAAGGATGATCAGATATTGATGATACGGGATTCTGGTTAAACTGACTTACCAGGATTCTTGCTGGAATTGGACAATGCAAAAAGGACACAGAAATCCAGTCAGGTCTAGTTTGAAAAGTTAAGCATTTGGAGGGGGAATGAAGAGAATTTGGTTAGTGGGTACAAAAATACAGTTAGATAGCAGGAATAAGTTCTGATTTTCAATAGTATGGTATATATAGTTAACAATATATTTATACTATATCTTTAAAAATAGATAGAAGAAAAGAATTGGAGTGTTCCCAGCACGAAGAAAAAATGTTTGAGGTGACAGATTTCCCAGTTATTCTTGTTTGATCATTTTACATTGATCATTTACATGTATCAAAATATTATATGTATCCCCCAAATATATAACTATTCTACACCAATTAAAAAGAAGAAAAAAATAGTTTAGGTGATGCTGATTAGAGTTTGGTTAACGAGAAAATCTGTCAGTATTTGTATATTATATCCTTTCTTTTTTATTTTTTATTTTTGAGACAGAGTTCATAGGTACAAGAATGCCCATGATTTTAAATACAAAGAATAAGTCCATATATGAAAGTTGTATATATATACTTAAAATTATATAAAAATTATATATGCTATATATATGTAAAAATTATATATTCTTTTGAACATATAAAAGAACATCAACACAGTAGATACTTGCTCTATCGCCATTTTGGTATTGGGCTACATTTATAATTTGCCACAATTAGCTGTACTATAGTTTTGGTTTGGGGGCAGGGGGTTGTGGGTTTTTTTGCAGTTTTTGGCTGGGGCTGGGTTTGAACCCGCCACCTCTGGCATATGGGGCTGGCGCCCTACTCCTTTGAGCCACAGGCGCCGCCCTCTGTACTATAGTTTTATTGTAACTCAAGTTACAGGGGCACATGTGTTTGTGCACACAATACCTCTCTATATCTAGAAGTATTATTTGCAAGTTGTATAGCAAATAAGAAAACCACACTGCAAAATTATGATCTCACCAGCTTCCTCAATTTCATCCTCAATGATCAATTACAAGAAGTTTTCAAAGATATCCACATCTGATACTACTCTTATGCACATATCAGTTCAATTCTGAGCTAAAGGCTGCTGCTGTCCTTAAAAGGCCTTGAGCATTGAGATCCAGAGGCCAGGCTCCAGCGGGTAGTGGAAACACTATAAGACAAAGAATTGCTCTCAGCAGCATCCCTGTATCACAGGACAGTGGGTGGAAAATAGCAATGGAGAGAACCTCAAATAATGGGTCCTCCGGGAGGTGATCCTTGCATGCCTCACAGCCTGCCCTCCGAAACCCTACCCAGGGCCTGTGAGGCAATGAACTTGACATGTCTACTTTGTATGTGAGTCGGTAATGGGTGTCCACAGAGCATCTCCACACCTGCCCCAGGAATGAAGACAGATGATCACATACCCTCCAAAATAGAACAGACAGTGCCTCCTCAAAATAGTCAACTGCCGCGAACTTATCCAAATTCCTTGAAAATGAGGACTTTATTTATAGAAAAGTAGAACTGGCAGGCATAAACTGTGAAGACACCACTGAGTTATGCTTTTATTTCCTCTTGACAGACAATCATAAGCTGCAGGGGTTGGCCCTGGAAATCTACAATGTGTCAAAATTCCCTTTGTGCTTCTAAGATTTTCTGCATACCTAGGGCCTTGGAGGGGAAAAAAGAAAAACATAGAAAACTTTTACTGAGGGCTTATCATGTGCTAGAATGTCATCTGGCTCTGGGAATTTATCTGAGTAAAACCAGACCTTGGCAGTAACCTCTGGCCATGCACATTATAGTGGGAGAGGCAGATGGTCAAATCAAAAAGAATAAAAGCAAGATCATACTTGTGACAAAGGCAGTGAAGGAAAGGTACTTGGGAGAATGAGAGAGGGGCTGGACTTAGTCTGAGGGGACAGGGATGCTTTCCTATGGAAGAGAGATTTGGGCAGAAATTTGAAGAAGGGTAGGAATTTAGAAAGTGAACACTCCAGGCAGCAGAAAGAGCTTGTGCAAAGGCCCTGTGGTAGAAGAAGCAGGGGTGAGCATTCTAGGAAAGCCAGAAAGAGCAGTACCTGGAGAATGGGGAGCTGAGACTGGTGTGGGCTGAGGCTACAGAGGTGACAATAGACCTGGCCCTCACTGGTTCTTCATCATGTAGAACAAATTACACAGGAGTGTGAGTGACTGCAGACAGACCAGTTAGGAGGCCACTATGCACATGATAGCAGCTTGAACTAATATCTGGTTGTAGAAAATGATACACTTGGGAGGTTGTATGTGGAGCAGATGATAGGACTTAGTAATGGTGTGCAGATAGGAAGGAGAGGTGGGAGCAGTGTCACATTTGGAATGGAAGATTATCCATTTTTACATTTGGTCACAATATTATTTAGTCTTTAAAAACAGAAGGAAATTCTACCATTTGTGACAATGTGGGTGAACCTGGAGGACATTATGCTAAGTGAAATAAATAAGCCAGTCACAGTAGGACAAACACTGCATGAGTCCACTTACATGAAGTATCTAAAAATAGGCAGACTCATGGAAGCAGAGAATAGAATGGTGGTTCCCAGGGGAGGAGGGAATGGAGAGTTGTTTCTCAATGGTTATAAAAGCTCAGTTATGTAAGACGAATAGATTCTAGAGCTCTGCTGTACAACACAGTGCCTGTAGTTGACAATACTGTACCGTGCACTTAAAATGTGTTAAGAGGGTGGACCTCGTGTCTACCCCTTCTAAAAGAGGTAGAAGGAAACTTTTGAAGGTGGTGGGTACATTTATTATCTTGATTGCAGTGATGATATCACAGGTATATGCCTATGTCTAAACTCAAGTGTATATTTAAACATGTGCAATTTTTTACATATAATTATATCTTAACAAAGTTGAACATTTTTTAAAAAGTAAGAACACTTTTAAAAAAGAGTTCTAGAGTTTGAGACCCTTGAGATGGTTTTGGGTATATGGTAGTGGCCTTTCCTGAGGTGAGTACTTTGAAAGAATGGCAGGTTTAGAGGAGGAAGGGGATATGATTGCAATCTTAGATATGCAGATGTATGTTTGAGTCAACTTTGTGATATCCAGAATTGGCAGCTGGATATATGGAACAGAAAGGAGAGGTCTGGGATATGTAAATTATGGGTCATTTGCATATGCATAATTAGAGTGATGGCCATATTTGAGATTGACTAGGAAATAATTGTAGAATGGAAAGAAGAGAGGGCCATTGCCTGACTCATAGGCAAAGGGAGAATGTTGTCACTGACAACTAGATGGAGGGGGCTAACCCTCTAAAGGAGATAGAGAGTCAGTGGCCAGAGAGGCAGGAGGAAGACCTGAAGACTGAGATGTGGCAGCGGCCAGGGTCAGATGTCAAGGAGGCTGTGGTTAACCATGTCCAGTGCTGTGAAGTCAAGTGGAAGAAGTACTGAAAAGTGTCCATTGATGTTTGTGGCTCCACCCTACTGGAGATCCCTGGTGACTTGGCAAGAGCTGTCTGGATGGATTCTTTGGGACAGATGTGAGATTAGTGGAGAGTGAGAAATGGGTGGGAAGTGGGAGGAAATGGGGATAGGTTTTTGAGAAGTTTGGAGAAATAGTTAAGAAGAGATGACAAGATTGGGTGACTGAGGGGAGGTGTGTTTGCGGAGGGATCGTATGTGTGCCTTCTCGTGTGTTGTCATGTTTTGTGCTGGAAGATACATAAACACGAAAAGCCAATGTGAAGGATCCAGGGGAGGAGGAAATATCTGAGCCAAAAGCGATAGGGTATGGGTGCCGAGCAGTGAGGAGTAGCTGGGACAGAAAGCACAGAAGGAAGGGCTAGGATCAGAAAAGGAATGAACTTCACCCAAATAGGAGGGGCAGAGAGAGGCTGCCTGCAGGGGGCATGGGTGGATGATACTTTGGGGGCCCCTATCCAGTGATGGCTGAGTTTTTTAGGTAACAAATGCAGTCGTCTCCTAATAGGAAGAAGGGTGGTGTACAGAGTCAAGCCTGGGTATTTCTGACTCTACGTGATGCTGGTGACTCTCTTTCTTGGCTTTGGCTGTCCAGGTATAGCTATGGGTAAAGCGGATAATCGAATCCATCCAGACTGGTGTTTTGCCAGGTGAATGAAAGAAAAGGAGGAAGGACCAAGGGTGTTTGCATTAGTTTCCTAAGGCTCCCAACAGAAATGATTCTCTCATAGTTCCAGAGGCCAGAAGTCCAAAGTCAGGGTGTCAGCAGGGCTGGTTTCTCCTGGAGGCTCAGAGAGGAAACCTGTTCCAGGTGCCTCTCCTACCTGCCGAGGGCCGCTGGCACCCCTTGGCATTCCTTGACTTGTGGCTGCATAACTCGAAGGTCCACCTCCATCGTCACATTGCTTTCCTCCTGTGTCTCTCTACATCTCAAATCTCTCTGCTTTTCTCAACAAGGACACCAGACGTTGGATTTAGGGTCCACCCTATACCCAGGAGAGTCTCATTCCTTACATCTGTTATATCTGCCAGGACCTCATCTCCAAATAAGGTCACATCCACAGGCACCAGGAGTTAGGACTTGGATGTATCTTTTGGGGAAGATATAGTTCAGCCCACTGTGGTATTGAGCTTTAAATTAGATAGAAAAGGAGAGGTCTAGAGGGTTGAGAGGAATTAGAAAAATCAATAGAGATTAAGTTCTAAAGTTTTATACTCACATTAAGTCAGTAACTCTTTGCAGAAGCCCTTTTCATACTGGGCAGGAGCTCATAGGTAAAGAGCTATATTCTTGAATTAGTGATTTTCAGGGTGGTAGAGTTATGGAAACAAAGCACAGACTAAAAGCATGGGCATAGACAGCTGAGGTGGAAGAACAATTCAGGAAAGTGGGGATTGTCTCACTGAAAATGTGGTAATGAACGCACCTACAAACAGACAAGCAACTTACTTACAAAATTTGGCGATGACTTAATTTGCCATTTTGAATCAAGGAAGAAAAAGCTTTCCGCTTTGGTTTTAGCATTCAACTAATTGTTGTGCTGATGTTTTTTTGGAAAGATTTCCTGTGTTTTCTTTTTCTAACTGAGATGTTTTAGTCCGTGATATTTTTAAGCCAATAAAGTACTGAAGTTTAATTGATTCATACAGAATCAAAGGTTCCTTTTAAATGTTTCACTTCTGCTATTAGCAGAGCCCCTTCTCATCGTGTTACAATGAGGCCCCAGCTTTCAGGTAGGGATAATTGGCTATTCCCCTGCCACACAGTTGGGCACCTGAGAATCATAGCCATAGTCTTTGCTTGTGCCGGCCTCACCCAACTGATGGCAATAGTGAAGGGCTGGGCCTGAAATACACTGGCACCTTTGTTGGTACTCGTGACGGGATCCAGAGACAATCTATTTGTTTATTCCCGCTATTTCTGTGCAACACAAGACTTATATAAAGGTGTTTGTGGACAAGAGAGTCTTAGGGACTCAGAAGAGCATAGAGTGCCAGCCTTTTCTTTAAACTCCTCTGCCTATTTGTCATTCTGCTATAGGTTCTTCTTATCCTGAAGTTCCCTAATGAAGCAAGAGCCAACCAGCAACCTCAGCCTGTTAGCCAAAGACTTTATCTAGTTTTCTAGCTCACCCTTTCCCACTGGGGTAGACCCTGCTTTCTTTGTTTCTTCTGTCAATTCATCCAGAGTTGCTGATGATTTTACCAACCCCTAGGCCTCAGGAATCCCTTTAATGGAAGCCCCTGTATCTAGAAATACTCCTTTTAAATAAAACTTCTTGGGTGGTAAAGACCATTTAAATTGGATTCTGTCTTTAGGCTTCTGGACTCTTTAGGAAGAGTTTGTCCCCCCCGCCCCGTCTGCCCTATATTGCTTATTCCTCTCTCCTAGGAATTCCTAGCATGCCATGTGATTAGAAGAGTACATCTGCAATTTTTGGAGAAATCCTAAAGTTACATCAAGGTTTATCTTGACATCCTTGTGTAAGGACATCCACCATTGTGTGTAGGATTGAAGTTCACTGTTAATAAATGAAAGCATGGTCCAACTTAACTAGCTATGTCTATGGACCATCACTGCCACAGCTTTTGAGCCGGAAGTTTATATTCTTTCCACCCAGGCAAAAGGATAAAATGGATAGGCTGAAAAAATTGATAATTATGAATAGTCATTTGTGTGCTTGGAAGAGAGCTTGGCACAGGCCTTTGACCCTGTCTTTGGTGTCTCCTTGGTGTTCCCATTTTTTAAGCTAACAGAGTTACGTTACCAGGTTTATTCAGAGCCTAAGTTTTTAGACTTCTATGTATAAACCTTAGGAAGTTCATCAGGGATACTGGCTTAGTATGTTGAATTTATTTATGTGCCAGACACTGCTATTACAGTGCAGAGGCTCTGAGAACTTAGGGAGACAAGCCCAAATGAAGGACAGATTACCAGGATAGGTTTCCTGGAGAAACAGACGTTTAGCCAAGGAGTTACCAATGAATATAAGGAAGTCTTCTTTCATGTTGGAAAGAAATGAACATAAACAAAGGGAAGAAAGAAGAGGTGGGCAGTCTTACAGCTTAACAAGAAGTTGGGGCTTGAAAAGGATTGTCGGGAGGAACAGAGAGTGGGGAGAGATGAGGTGGAAGCAATGGATAAGGGTCTACTCATGAAGGATCTCATGAAGTGTGCTAAGGAGTTTGGACATTATTCTAATGCAGTGAATTATTCTAATTGCATTTTAGAAAGATCATTTTGTATAGTATGAGAAAAGCTTGGAATGGCACCAAATATTGTTTTCAAATTTATAAGGTAATTACATCTATAAATTTGTGTCTGTAATGAGAGGAAATTTACTTGTGATATGATTAAGAAGTGTCCTCATTCCTTCACATCAAATGAAATATTAAATGTCCCTATTGATTCTGGTAAGAAGGAAACTGGTTAGCAGGTGGTCGATTATAATGTTGGAGAGAGGTGAAGATAGCCTAGACTAAAACGTTGACATTAGAAACTGGAAACTATGAACAGATCCAAGTGATATTTAGGAGACAGAATGAGCAAGACTCGATTACAGATTGGAGTAGAAGATGGGGGAAGAATTAAAAATGCTTGAGTTTCTAATTAAGTAATTAGCTGGATGAAGGTACCATTCACTATCTCAAGGGCATCAGTGAAGAACAGATTTGGGGGAAATTTTATTCTGGAGCATGCTAGCTTTCATGTGCTTCTGAGACATTCAGATGGAAGGAACATTGGGGATAGAGAACTGGACTTGGGAGAGATCTGGCTGGAAACACAGTCTGGGGGTCATGGGCACCTGGAGAATCATGGAAGCCCAGTATGAAAACTCAGAGGGAACACAGAGTAGAAAACACAGATGGGCTGAAGCAGCATCCCAGGACCACTGGGCTCTGTATTGAGCCAGATGGCTTACTAGAGAGTATAAAGGAAAACCAGCAGGTGATGGTGCTTTCACCACACCTCTCTTCTCTGGAGAATGTTCCAGAAGGGAGGAGAGTCTACTCCAGCAGGTCCTCACAAGATGATAAGGACCGAGATAAGTCCAGGGTTTAGTGACAACTCATCATTGATGTCCTTGGGGACTTTGGTTTTGGGGAAGCTGTGTGGCTGGGATTTAGACAACATATGGTGAAGGAGTAAATTAGAGGGGAGGAAGATGTCTTTTTTTTTTTTTTTTGAGACAGTTTCACTTTGTTACCAGGGTAGAGTGCCATGGCATCCCAGCTCACAGCAACCTCCAGCTCTTGGGCTTAGGCAATTCTCTTGCCTCAGCCTCCCGAGTAGCTGGGACTACAGGTGCCCACCACAACGCCCAGCTATTTTTCGTTGCAGTTTGGTCGGGGCCGAGTTTGAACCCACCATCTTCAGTATGTGGAGCCAGCACCCTACTCATTGAGCCACAGGTGCCGCCGAAAGAAGACTTCTTAAGAAATTTGCCTATAAGAGAAAAGGAGAAATATGTAGTAATCACCAAAAGGGAATGTGAGCTTAAGGGAGGTATTTTTCTATTCACAATTGGTCAGATTGTGTCAAGCTGCAAAATTTGCATTAATATAGCGGTGGCATTCCCAGGGAAATTGAAACATCAACAAAGTGACTAGTAAACCAAACAAATATATTTCTACACATTTTTCAGCAATGACAATTCTCATGACTAGGAAAAAACAAACATTCAAATAATCAGAGCACTATTTTAGCATCTGATTTTAATAAGAAATTATCAAAGCAAACTGAATAGCCTTCAGCATCTGGCTGGGTCATATATTCTCTATGGGTGATTGATCAGAGCATGTCATTTCTTTAAAAAAAAAAAAAGAAAGAAAAGTCCACACGTGAAGAATATTCTTACTTATGTATTCATCATGGCCCACAAAGGGAATACTGAAGGGTTAGAAGGCAAAATAGGTATGATATTTCTGTTTTTGTTTTGTTTTCTAAAGTCTATATTAGGTATAGACTAAATATAATGTAAATAGGTCTCTACTAGGACGGGGTTGTAAACAGTGCAATTGTTCTCAAAGTGAACTGTATCTAGCGTGCTTTCTTGTTAAGTCAAGACCAAAAATTCCTTAACAGTGGTGACTCTGCTGTTTCCCTTTGTCTCCAGCATTGAGCAGAGTACCTGGTACAGAGCTGGTGCCCAGTAAGTACATACTGAACCAAAAGTCAGTAAGGGGGCCAGCCAGCTATACTGTTGACCAAGATCTGAAAGAAGAGACCATCAATCTATAAAATGGAAAGTCTCAGTCTTTGAAGAATTTGCCATTATTCATGATTGTTTTTCAGTATATCAGAGTAGTACACAGGTTAGGCTAAATGGCACCTGTGTACCATCAGGCACCTGATAAAGTTCAGATTGTTTGGTCAGCATTATTGTTTGGGTCCACCATTGCTGTGTAACACCTTTCCCCTCCCCCCACCCAAAACCATAGTGGCTTAAAACAACCATTGTATTATCTCTTAGGGTCTGGGGATTGACTAAGCTCAGCTAGGTGGTTCTTCTACTAGAATCTCTTGGAGTTGCTCATGCATTTACAGGCAGATGGGCTTAGAGTCATCTGAAGGCTGGAAGGCTCATTGGGGCACAGGATGAGCTGAGCCTCTCTCCCAGGCTATATGGTGCCAGGGCATTTCCACATGGCCTCTTCCCAAGGTCTCTCTAGCAGGCTGCTCAGGGACCCTGAGAGCACAGAAGAGACTTCCAGGCCTTTTTAAAACTGGGGTCCAGCCTAAGATCACAATCACAGTATTCTAATGGTTAAGGCAAGTCATAGAACCAGCCTAGAATCATTGTCATAGTAGACTAAACAGGGGCATGAATTCCAGAGGATGGTTCCCTAGGGCCATTTTTGGAAGCCAGCTACTACCATTGTTCAAGGTGTAGCAAGACAACCGCTGCTGCTTGTTTCCTTCCCCAGGTGGAGTGCGACTCCACCAGTTTATAATGCTGACAACAGCAGTAGTCACTGTATGCTATTGTGTTTACTATGTGATATGAAATACGCATGACCTTATCCATGCCTCAAAGACTTGAATCTTGCAACAGATCTACATGGTGTTATTAACCCCATTGGATAGGCAAAGAAACCAAGGCTTAAATAGATAAAATAATTAGCAGTAAGGAATAGCACAACTAGAATTTTGTAATCTTATCAACTACATTGCACTTCAGGTCCTTGAGTATAGAAACTCATAATTCAGATGTTTTAAATTTAAAACATGTAATTCATCTGCACTTAAAGTGATATTAATATGCTTTCTTTTTTGACATTTCTCTGTAAAACCCAGATGTGAAGGAAGAAAACCTGATCAATAAAAACTGACACTGGAAGTCACGATAGGAGTCTTTATCAATGGCCTTTAAAAGCAGAGATGAATGTCTTATTCATCTTTGTGTGAACCCCACACAGTGTCTAGTCCATCACTCTCTAATTGTTGAATGACCAAGAAAGAATATGTTAATATGAGTTGGAAACAAATATCATTCAAAACCATTGCATTTTTGTTTTCAATGGAATTCTATTTCTGTTGTATGATATTTAGGAACAAGATATGCATAGATTGGGTAATCAGACAAATCCCACAGGCCTCTGGGGTGGTTGTTAGATTTGGGGGCTAGGTAGTCGCAGAGCTAATACTATAAAAAGACACAAACCTTTTAACCAAAGATGTGTGTGTGTTGCTTCTTCTGACATAAGAAGGAGTTCCATGGGGGGAGGTGGTGACTAGCAGTCCGGGGTCAGACTCTGGACCCCGACTCCTGAGTCACCTCAGGCAAGTTGTTTGTGTTTTCTGTGCCTTAGTTGCCTGGTCTTTAGGGGTAAAACTATCACCTCGTAAAGTTGTTTTAAGGATTAAAGAAGAAGGGAATTTGTGGAGAGCTCTTAGAATAGTACTTTGTGTCTAATAAGTTTTATCTACCATTTTTTTTTTCCTAGATATACATTTGAGAAACTCAAACATGTAAGAGTAAGGAAAGATTTCTTTCATATTCTCAGTCTGTGGAGGGTGTGTGGATAAGATGATTCTGATAAGGTTTTCTTAGATTTGGGCAGTGTTTATTTAGGTGCAGGTGCAGAAGCCTGCTTTCAGACACGTTGTACAATTCCACAAAGCTGGAGTCGCTCCCTGTTTTCTTAGGCTCCAACAGATTAGTTCACTAAAGTATTTCCTCCTCTTTCTGAATTTACAATTAAGTGAACAAACACAATGGCCCATGAGGAAGTGCTTCATCCTGTTCCTCCTTTGCCACGTCACCGGCAGAAATATGCATGATAGAGGAAGAAGTGTGCTTAGAGGGGGACAGGGGCATGGTCTCCTTTCAAAAATCAAAGATCTGCAGTACATCAGAAGACTCAGAAGTAGAAGGGAACATAATCAGACTGACCACATACCTTATGTTCCTGGACATCTTTGAGGATAATTGCCGTACTACTGAGGCCAGGCAATCAAGTGTAACACAACCTGTGCCAGCAGCAAGGGGAATATAGTCACCCCGTGCAAAACCACACAAATGGAAGTTTGTAAAGACAGAAAAGAAGTGCCAGTTAACTTTCAAGAGAGAGTGGAAGGGACTGCTGGAACCGAGACATGCAAGAGCATTAGAATGGCCTGGCACTGCCTGCCATTTCAGTTCAATTAATTGATGGCAGCTGGGTCTCTTTGCTTCTATGGAGAATGACATTTCTTTGTTCCCAGCCTTCACACTGTGTTTCTGCCTCTTCTGCTGAATGTCTTGACTGGAAATTCTGTCTTGGTGCCAGTTTCTTCCAGCAATTATATATTCCGTCTTCTTCTAACACCTTCCTTGCTCTACAAAATTCTTGATTATTCCTATCATTAGGTCCCACCCCGCCGGGCTCAGATGCCTCTCCCCATGTTCAGGCCCTCCAGACGTGCAGGACACATCCCTCTTACTGCTCTTCTACTTGGTCCAGGCCCAGGATCACGTGTGACTCTCCTGGAACACGTCTCTTCTGCGTTCAGCACACTATTCCTTCTTCTTTCCGCTTCCTCCACACTAGTTCTCTTCCCATTCTTGCCCTCTCCTTTCCTTCTTGGAGCACTCATTTATCCCATCTGAAACTCGGACGGCTCATAAATGCATTCAGTTCTCAGGTATGTGCTGGTTTCCATCTATACAGCTACACTGGGCTTTGATCTCCTTTTGCAGGAGCAACCTCTACCCAAACACCAGCACTCTGCAGCACCCTAAAGTAGTCTGTGTACACCGAATGCCTCATTTTCACCTTATAGGCTTCTCTTCCCAAAGCAGCCTGACACTATAAAATGATCATCATTCACTTTGGGGACAGCTCTGAATCAAGTCTCAATTTTACCTCCATACCCAGTCCAGTTACAGACATGCATTTTTCTCTCTCAACTTCACTTAGGTCTCTTGTGTTTCCCAGAATTCTTTGACCTTTTCCTTTTGATGTTTTTCACTATAACTTAATAATTACATTATTAATATACATTTGCTCTACTAGTAAGAATGGTGGCAGCTAATCTTTGAGTGCCCACTACGTGATGAATACTGAAGTCACTACAGTGTAGCTCACAGTGCCACAACTGCCCCATGACACCATAACTGCTAATACCTAGTCTACAGATGTGGATAATGGGCCTCAGTAACCTGCCCAAGATGGCATCCTGGTTCAGGCTAAAGCTCTCCAGGATTACAATGCAACCCTATCTCACCCCAAAGTCTTTTTGCCCTTACTGGGAAATAACACCACTACTCATGACCTGAAAAATAAAGAATGAAAAGGTTAAGATGTATGTATATCTAGGTAGGTAAGTTGTAAACATGCTTGAATTCAGAAGGCTAATCTCAATAAGGAAACAGAAAATAACTGTGGAAACAGGACTTGGGGATTTCAGTGACTAGTGGTGGGATTCTTGAGACAGAGAAACATACCTATGTGAGATATATTAACTTGTCAGTTAAAAAGAAAAGGTTTTGTTGGTTGGTTGATTTTGTTATTATTAGAGATGCAAGAAAAAATGTTTTGTTGGTCTTGTTAGAGATGCAAGAAATAATGTTAAGCAATGAATCACTTATGATTGGGGATTTGTTTAACTAAAACAAATACTGAGTATTCCTAATGGAGGAAAACATAGATTCCGAATCTAATTGTTCTCATGAATCTAGTAGCTCTTAAGGGTCAATCTTAAAGGTCTTTCTCCTTTTTGTTAGGCCAAGAAAGTTATACCAGGCAATGTGTGAATATAAAATGTGTCAGATATTAATGAAACATGTTAATGTGTCACATGAATGAAAGAAAGCAATGTGAACCAAGAACCTACCTTGAGTGCTAGTCTGACCTAGGGTGGGAGGAAAGGGGTGGTGAAAAACTCCAGTGCTTTTCCTGTCTAATCACAAGGAGCGATGAGTGATAATTAGCACGAAGCTGTGAGAGGTCTTTGTGGAGCAGAAGTCAGAGGAGCACTAATGACGTTCAGATGCAGATGTAATTTGGGCATACCAGACTATTGTAATGTTCATTCTATTTTTGTCCTCACGTTAACCAAGTGTGAGTTTCTAAGAGAATGAACATCTTCCTATGGCATAGCAACATTTGTGGGTCCTCTAAATAGCTGTTTCTTTACATATTGCTGGGTTTATATTCTCTGGCTTCTTAGGGGACACGAAAAGCTCCGTTAAAATGCAGGGAGCTGCCTGCTCCAACTGTATGTTGTTGTCAGGACAAGGGCCTTTAAATGCTTCCCAGCATACAGGAAGGGTTGTTTCATGTCAGAGTTTGAGCGTCATGCTAATTGCATTTCCAGATGTTTCTATGAAGATTACACGAAACAACTATGAACTTTAATTCTGTAGCATCATTTTGCAATAATTTGCTCCTGTGTTAAGAAAAAAAAGGATATGCAGTTTATCCATTGTAGCACAAAACTCTATTTCATGCATGGACAACTGGAAAGATTCATTATGAGAAAATTTGCCCTTGCAACAAGGATGAGCTGCACCTGCCGAATGCATGGCTGAAACTTTGCTTGATAGAACTGGGTCACATACACTTCTGGGCTCTTGTATATTGAATTCTTGTCGTGGATATATCAACTAAATGTCCCTAAACTAGCCATTTAATTTGTTCATTACCAACGGAATGCTCACACAAGCCAATTACTGTTATAATTTTGTATTTAGATTCTAAATAGGAAACTTAAGAGATTTTTTAAAAAATAAAAATAATAAATTCCATTGAAGTTTAAAAATACAGAGAAAATATGCCCTTAATCTTGGCATTCTCACAAATTATGATCAGTGATATATAACTTGCTTCCGTTCTTTCATAATAATTCCATACAGTGAAAATCAAAATATAATTTTAACTGTCTTATTTTAGCTTTTTAATGACCTTATGTCATAGTAGAAACACTAGCTCATGGTCAACAGTCACCTTCCTAATTATAATATAGAACACTACCTTGGCTGTGTGTTATTGATAACCCTTCCACAAACATCTGTGTTTATAGCATTTCATTTTTTTTCCCCTCCCCTCCACTTTTTTTCTTTGGGATAGAGACTTGTTTCTGAGGTACATTGGATGTGAATAGTCTTAGTCCCTTGCTTTCCAAAAAGGTTGTAGCCATTTACACCTCCTATGATGTGGACAGTAATGAGTTCACACTCAGCAGGATTGGAATATAGAGCTGTATAATGGTGTGAAGCTAAAGTGGTTAGTGAGAAATCAAGTAGGGAAGATTAGGCTCTTTCCTGGGGTATCTCAACATTGGACTGTCTGTCCAGGGAGGACCTCAGGGAAGCTGTGATCACTCATCTTTTTATTTGGACTGATTTCTTATTTTGTAGTTTATTATAAACTCCTGGTATGATGGTTGCATAGGACCAATCCCCTGTAGTCTAACATTTTCCCCCATCAGAATAACTGAAATTTTGTAAGAGACACCCGGAAAATATCTGGCTGCTGGTATAAACTAGCAGAAAACATAAAAAACATACTATTTACAAGTGGTCTCTTATAATAAGATTAACAACAAGAAGAAAATACTCAGAGAAATAGTCAAATGTTTTATAGTGGTTCCTTAAGGCAAATTATATGCAGCAAGGCATTTCTATGTCATCAAGTCTGAGCCAAGGGGAGCACAGAAGGGCCCCTTTTCATCAAATTAGGGATTGCTGACTTTATCCTCTAGGGCCTAGAGTCTAGGCAGCAAATCACTATGAAAGGTTTTTAAGCAAAGAGATAGTAGAATTTGTATTTTCAATTCAGAACAAATTGGGCCAATCAAAGAAAAACACAGATATTTCATAAATATAAAAAATATCTCATCCTTACTTATAAGCAAAGAAACACAATTGTGAGGCTCCGTTTATCACTTAGGATTTTGGCAAAGATAAATCTATAACTAAACTCTGTTAACTAGCTACTCTCAAAAAGTCTCGGTAGAAAGAAGAATCAGTGCAAGCTTTGCAGAGTACAGTGTGTCAAGAGTAAGCAAAATTTGAAATGTACTTACCCTTGACCTTGCAGTTCATCAACCTACCAAAGAATGGTAAGGCAAGGAAGACCGTTACAGACACAGGGGAAAAAGAGGCTGCAGAGTTCCACATTTGAGAGGGGGCGTGCCCAGTAGTTGTTGCGAATTGCCAGGAATTCAACCTCTATGTATATGTGCAGAAATATTATACTATGGATGTATGAGGTTGTTCGTTACAGATTGTTTATAATTGCAACAACTAGAAATAAGATAAATGCCATCAGTGGGGGACAGGTTATGGAAATCATGGTCTTTCTACGTGGCGGGTACCAAACAGTCACAGAAAGTACAAGAGAGATTTATATGTTCGCATATGGAGAAAACTTCAAGATACACAGTTAAATAGAAAGGCAAAATTTTAAAGGATAGATTGTATATATACGTCTTGGTTTCTAAATATTGTTTTTTTCTGCAAAAATATGAAAGAAATGTTTTAGAGTCTGGTGGTGATTGGAGACTAGAACTCTCAGTATTGAGGTTAGAATTCATTGTATTATCTCCCCATGCACGGGTTTCTTTAATATCACATAATTACAAGAGATGCATTCTCATCAACCGCCAGCCACACATCATCTTTGCCTAACTTAATCTTAGTTCAGCAACACATATATTATTTATGTGTCATTCACTCTTCCAAGCTCTTTACATGTATTAATTCATGTAAGAAAGGATATTTTTATTCCCATTTTGTGGATGAAGGGGATTTAGGTACAGAGGTTAAACAACTTGCCCTGAGGTCACACAACTCCTAAAGAGCCGTGATTTGAACTCTAGGAGCCTGACACCCTAGTCCACTGTATTTTCACTGCATTCTTTGGATTTGCTAGCATCAAGACACTGATTCCTAGAGTAGGATCGTGGTAGGGACCTGTATTTGTAATCAGTTTGAGATTCCTTTGTTCAGTCAGTGAATGTTCTGTTTAGTAAGAGGCTAAAGTTGTTTCTGGCCTCTGTTCCAACAGGCGTCTCCTTTACAGATGCAGAATTTGCTCAGTCCCAGGTGAAGACAATGAGGCCATAAAGGCCACAAGGGCCCCTTGCCGTCCCTCCTCCTCTAGCAATCCTGGTTTTGCTTTCTGAAAAGAAAATCCTTGTAGTTATGCCTTCCAGGCCTGCTGTGAGCCCAGCATTGGCCAGGACACATTCAAGTCTCCTGGGCTCCCAGCCTGAGCTGTCTGAATACCCCACAGTAGAGCACTTTATTGCTCAAGGTCATATGCCAAGAGATTTTCCTGCCCTCGGAATCCCTGCAGCAAGTTTGGAAAACAAAATACTACACATCAAGCTAGATCCAAGGCCAAGGTGATTAAATGAATGCAGACGAGAATTTTACTATTTTCAGAATTATGTCATGGAAATAACAGTAGTATTTGATCAGAAACACCTTTTCAGCAATGAATGATTTGAGAAAACTAGGCAAGGGAACTTTTCCCCCCTGACTGGCTGATACTGCTTAATGGTTCACAGTGCCCCGTTGTTTGGCTAAGATTTCTCCAGCAAATTCCTTTGTTCTACAAACACTTACCCAAGATCTCCTAAATGCAGGGACAGAGAATTGAGAGCTAAATAAGACAGAATTGCCCACCCTGAACAGACACTCTTTGAAGAAATAGAAACAATAATTACAAGGCTGCAAGATAAGTGATCATGAGAATGCGTTTGTGTGGAGAGAGCACTGGGAGGCAGAGAAGACAGAGCTTCCCAGGGAACTCTGGTACTAGTGGTCAAGGTCAGGACAAGAAAAGGGACACTCCAGACACAGGATGAAATGCTGCAAAATCATGGCCTTAAGGAGGGGCATGTTCAAAAGGGATGATAAAAAGAACTTGAGCTGCGTAAGAGCAGATTAGTTGGGATGCTTTGAAAGGTCAGGGCAGAGGGTCATAATAAAAGTTGAAAGTTATAAAATAGTGTGGAGGTGCTAAGACAGTTCATGCATTCACTTGTTTAAGTCTCACTGTAGCCCCAGGAGGTTTTATTACCCCCATTTTGCCTGTGTAAAAATTAAAATGTAGGGAGATTAGATAACCTGCCAAGGTCCTATCTCAGAGAGTCAGAAGGCAAGATTGATCTGGTTCCTTGCACTCCAGAGCCTGCAAACCTAACCAGGGTACCACAGCTGCTGTCCTTGCAGCAGGGCTAGGATTTTGACCAACAGCCTTAGGGGAGATGATATTCCAAACACAGCCAATGGGATAAACAAAGGTACAGCAGTGGGAAATCAGAAGTAGTTTTTGAAGTTTGACTCAGCAGGAACACAGGTTATAATAGGCAAGTTCTGGGAAATGATAAGTTGGGATTAGGTCATGGAAAGTAGTAAAGACTGTAGACATGGGCTTTTGTTCCATTGGAGGCTTTTGAGCAAGGAGGTGACATGATCGCAGCTGGTCTGAGGGTGACTCACTGGCAGTTAGAGATGCAACCAACAGGAACGGCAGGGAGCTGGCAGGGGAGGCCAGTTCGAAGACTACAGTCACAGTCTAGGCAAGAGATAATTGGCACCAGCAAGGAGGGGTAGCATGAGGAATGAAAAGTAGGAGAGAGATAGGAGAGACATGGCAGAGAAAGAAATGACAGGGCTTGTGAGATGAAATGTGGGCGTAGGCAGGAAGGAGAAATGAAAGAGAGCCCAGAGGTTCAGGTCCCCGGTGACTCATGATTGGTAGTACATCCCCCCCCCCCCGCCTCCTTTGGCAGAAATAGGTAAAAGTTAAATTTAGGAGAGGTGAAAAGAAGGGATATTCTCTTTCTGCCAAGACTCCTCCCTCCTGGCCAGAGAGGATCCAGGAACACCCCTGCCTCCCTCCCCACCACACATCAGTGAAGGAGAAACCACCCGTGGGCAGTGCAGGGCACCCCGGTTGGCGGGAACAGTCTTAACCCCGTGGGGCAGTTGTATTACTTTCCTGCCACTGATTCCTTCTGAGGGCTGTGAGGGAAGGTCTTTCCATACCTGTCCCCTAGCCCTGGCGGGTGCTGACAACCTTAATCATTTCTTGGCTTGGAGAAGCAGCATCCTGATCTCTGCCTTCACTTTCCCGTGGTGCTCTCTCCGTTTGTGTCTGCCTTTACTTTCCACCTTAAAGACCTCAGTTGTTTGAGATTGCGGGCTTATACTTATGTGAACATGACTTCATCCTAATCTGACTACTGATGTCTTCAACAATCTTTTTTCCAAGTAAGGTCACCTTCTAAACTATGGGGCATTAGGGCATGAACATGGCATCTTGGAGGAACATAGTTCAGCCCATAAGAGCAGGGAATGGAGATTCAGGCCTAGTCTCAAAAGATAACCAAGTTTCTGTTTTCCTCAGACATACTCTGGAGGTTTGTGAGCAACTCATTATTGGTTTCAAAAATATTAAGTCAGTCAGAGCTGTGGTCTGTTGACATGTATTACTGGACTTGCAAATATTTTTAGTCAGCAAAAGAATTATTCCTGTGATCAGCATCTTCCTAGTTTCCTAGCTCTAGAGCACTTCTGAGCAACAGTAACCCTTCCCAACAAATATCATCCTGCTGAAAAAGTTCAGTGCCCTGGAACTCGTGCCTAGTTGCTAGAGAACTATTCTTTGGGGAGAAGCTGTTTAAGAGAAAGAGCAAGTAGGACCAGGCATGGAGGCTCACACCTATAATCCTAACACTCTGAGATGCCAAGGTGGGTGGATCGCCTGAGTTCAGGGGTTCAACACCAGCCCTGGCATCTCTACTAAAAATAAAAGAAGTAGCAGGGTATTGTGACGGGCACCTGTAGTCCCAGCAACTTGGGAGGCTGAGGCAAGAAGAGTGCTTGAGTCTAAGAGTTTGAGGTCTGTGAGAAATGAAGCTCTACCAGGTCTACCCAGGGTGACAAGGAGACTTTTTTTTGTTTGTTTTGTTTTGTTTTTGAGACAGAGAAAGAGGAAATAAAGACCAGAGCCTGACCTGGGAGGAGCCAGGACATTCAGGTGCAAATAAATTCCAACATTCCGTGCCTGTTAGGAAGTGGTTTGTGCCCATTTTGCTCTAGTTTGGGTATCTAGTCCATAAAATTGTTTACAGTCTTTAAAATAAACTGATTTTTTATTCTTAGAAACAGAATTACATTACCTTGTTGAAAAGCAAAAAAATAAAGAAATAAATAAAAAATCCTCTTTAAAAGACGTTTTTAAAAGTACCTGATTTTTCCAGATTCACCTTCTTCCTTCCAAGGCTTTTGGCTGTTGTGCCCAGGCAGAATCAGAGAAAAACACATTTGGATTAAGATACAGGGTCCTTCCTCATGGAAAGGAAGTGCCAATTCAAGGAGACCCAGGATTTACTGCTCACATCAGACGCCAGAGCTCTTTGGGAGATGGGCAGACGCCCACAAATGAATCACAGGGATCTCTGCCCTGGGTGTTTGTAATTCAGATCCTGTCCTTCCCTAACTAACTCTTTGGTGGTGTTCTAAGTCCTGTGGGTATATTTACATTTACACCCCCACTTACACAATCTGCCAGAGCTTGAGGCTGATCGCTTAAGACCTTTCCCTTCACCTCCAGTTTTCATTGCCCTCCCCATCTCGATAGCTTTGAAAATGAGCTGTTCTGAGATCCTTATTCATTTTTCACTCCTCTCACTGCAGGAGACTCACAGATAGACAGCTCTATGATTGTAGGCCAGAGAATGCTTGGCAAACCAGCGTGGCATCCGGCAATGAGTTTCAGAAACATACCTCGAGGGATTTTGACAAGTAAAATGCCCAGAACCTGCTCACACTCTAATTATGGCGTTCCCACGAGACCTTGAGAAAGTGGCCTTATGTCCCAATCTCAGGGTATGCACGGATATGCTCATTCTTTTTTTAATTGGATGTTCAGAGCTTTATGATCTACTAGCACAATCACTGGCCAAGCTATCACTAGCTATATGACCCTGCCCAAGTGAGTTCACCTCTCGGAACCCTATCACTTCATTGTCAAAATGTGCATTGTAGACTAGACTGTGGCCAAAACTCTATTGTGCCTTAACTTTCCCTTTTGTTTTGACAGTGGCTGAGCATTCTTTTTACATGTACGAAGAGAAGTCATTTAACAAAGTCACTGTTTCTCTAGCCACGAACAGGATTTTTGTGTTGAAAGGCTCAAAAATTCATCTGCACCCAGCTTTGTACAAGAAATGTGTTGCATAGAAATCTTCTGTTAAGAGCAGGCTCATTTCCGGCTTTCTGGGCTGACATTAGCTGCTGTACCTGACCTTCAGGGCCCCTCCTATCCACCTGAATTACCCAGCCCATAAAACCATCCTGATTTAGAAGATTTGAATACATTTCTTTTGAGGCCTTTATAAAGTTATTTCAAGTGCTAGCCTTTAGGGTTTTGTAAGGACAAGAATGTACCTCTGTAATGAGCCTAGAGTCTCTGCGAGCCGGAACTTGCTCAGCTGGCAAAATTGACCCTATTGCAGTTTTTACCCAGCTGGTTTAATTGGAACTGTGGTGTGTACAGGGTCAAAATGGATCAGACCTTCATTGATTTAGTTCATTAACTAACTAAATTGGTGGTGCATGTGATTTCCTTCTGCAGTGTCTTATAAAATCAGAGAAACTTCTGGTTATATACATGCTCCTCTAAGAGCTAATGATTCAAATACTGAGTGAACAAAACAGGATACAAGCTGGGTTTTGTCACCTTGCGTGACTGGTATCTGCTGTCGAGAAGCAATTATCTTGGGAATGAGCTCTTTTGATCAGGAGCCATGAAGGCTGTCTGTGACAAATAAATTCTCTTGCATTGTCCTTGAGGACAATAAACAATGTCACAAGAAGGAAAATATAAAAAGAAAACCTGGTGGAAAAGAAAATAAATATGGGTTAGGCATGAAGCAGCGCAGTGATGGGAGAACTTTGCCCACCTATGTTTTATGGCATCCTAGGAAAGAACTTTCTGTAAAAGAGAAAAAGTTTTTAGTGGCTCACTTCCATGACTAATAGAAAACCAAAGGAATTCTCAGTCTGAGCTAAAAATGAGAATATTTTTGGAAAAATACAGCAAGCACTTGGAGTACAGACAGTTTGTTACATCAACATTAAATCAGAACATGTTGAATAACCAATGGATTATTTTCTTCGCATGAATAGAGAGTATTACAGAGTGCAGTATTTAAGACACCGAGTATGAAGACCCTTAAGCCTGCCATTCTTTTCACGTACCCCAAAAGCTGAAAAATAAAACAGTGGGTTATAGCAATGGTTACTGAGTCGCGCTCTGCCAGCATTTGAAGTTCTTGGCCTAACCCCATTTTACTTCCCAAATTGGGTTCTACTTGTAGATGAACTGCCTGAGAGCTCAGTTTCCTTATGCATGAAGTGAAGGGTTTAGAATAGACAGTCTCCAAGGCCTCTGCCAACCTTAATACTCTTTGGTTTTTAAATCAACACATTTGTAGAAAACATGTCAAATTTTATTAAGTACATTTCCAGTTGCATTCAAATATAGTAGCAGTAGAAATGATAGACACAATATTTACATGTTCTGTTAGCAAAATGTCCCTTTTTGCACAACACTCTCCCACAACCACTGCTCCTGGTTATACTATTTGAAAGCACTGTGTGATGCTATCCAAAAGCTTATTCAAAGAGGAAGCCAAAGGGAAGTGTGGTTTGCCCTGTTTGAATGTCACAGTGGTGGCCTTCCCTTTCAGGAACTTAGGACAAAATATCAAGTGATGCCCCTCATCACTGCTGCTTTCCTTCCTAGTTTAAGTAACAGTTCACAAAGAATTACAAGTAAGATGATTCTTTTTTTCGTTTGAGACAGAGTCTCACTTTGTTGCCCTGAGTAGAGAACACAAAGGTCTTAACACTGTGATTAAGTAAATGAGGTGAAAGCTATGTTAATTAGTAGGATGCAAGCACTCCAATTCGTACAAATAATCAACACATTGAATCCCACAAAGACACAAATGTATTCGTGATCTATGTATATATGACTTAATAAAAAAAATAAACCTAGTTATGTAGCAAAGGCCTCTAAATACCATTACATTGGGGGCTGGACCTCAATGTATGAATTCTGGGTCACAGTTCAGTCCCTTGCATTGACACATGCCACTGTGAGGTGCTGTTAGTTATCTGGGTCAGACCTATCTTCAGAGCCCCCTCTTTATTATGCAAATGTGTCTTCTGGTCCTTCAAGGGCTAGGGCCCTCATGAAGGGGACAGTGCTCACCTCATTCAGACCTTTGACCTCTTGTAATGTTCCCAAGATGGGCTCCAGCCCACAGATGCCTCTCTGGGACTCTGACTTTCCACCTTGATTCAGTTCTCTCCTTCCTTTAGATTTCTTTGGCCTGGGCCAGACACAGTTCCTACACCCCATAGTTTAGGGGCCCTTGCCCAGCTCCCCCAAGTATCTGTTTAATCTCACAAACCAAAGCTTCAAGGTCAGCCCTTTGAGGCCTACACTGTTTCTCCAGGGTCTTAAGGTCCCCCCTCCATGTAGGCTGCATAGGATCTTGCTGGTGTCTGTATCTGTCTCTTCCGTTGTCCAGCCTCTCCTGCAACCTGAGTCCATGTGGTCTTATAGCTACTTGGCTGACCACATCTCTACCTGCTCTGTGTCAGGTGGCTCACCTTCTCAAGAAAGACCACCATGGGTTTGTGCCAGACTTCAGAAGGGTTAATTTTATACCTTGGATGTAGGTTTTGACCCATTGAGTGCAGCTATGGCCTGATCCAGCCAGCTCAACAGGGCCATTAAATCCAAAGGCAGGATGGGTGTGGGGAAGGTGCTCCAGGACATGCCTCCTGTAGCTTGGGGCGAGGTCTTGGTATTCCCCGTGACCCCTGGGGTCCAGCCTGTTACTTTGCAAGAAATAAGTACTCTGCTTACCACTGAGAAGAATACATATCACTTTCAAGGAAGGCATAGTATTTTCTTTCTTCTCTATATGCCTACAGCACTTTGAGCATGTTTTATATGATGGAGGTGCTTAATAAATATTGTTGACTGATTCACTGGGAAGAAGGTGGTCTAGATATGCCTTCTGGAAATGGCCAGTAAGCCCCATTATTGCTTTTTGCAGTCAATTGTTGTAGAATGGGTCTTTTGGCATTAATCCCAAAAGGGTAGTAAACAAGATAGCTGTATAATTTTATTATCACTGCTCCTCCATCAGAGCAGGCTTCCTCCCCGCCACCCGCATCTCTGCCTCATTGCTTCTGGGTTCACCCCTGGTACAGCTGTTGGATCACACTAATAGCCCCTGGATCTTCATTTTGAACAATAACGTTTGTTTCCAGAATAATTGAATCCAGTGGGGACACAAGGGTGTAGAGTACTTTATAACACTTGCTGTGAAAAAAGGAAAATAAAGCATTTCCTTGATGGCATTTAGTTCGGGGAACACAATTCATCAGAGTTGTCCTTATCTACTTATGTTTTAGTGATTAAATGCTGGGGGAAAATAGCCTCAGACATAAAATACCAAGAGCACTTCTGGCCAAGGCTGTTGGTTTAATTCAGATGTTAAATATTTCCAGAAGGGTCAAGTGCTCAAGGCCTGGATGTTTTGTCCTTTGAGTGAAACTAGCTCAAATAAAAAGGAGATAATCAGTGGCCCAACCTGGGATACACTTCAGCATTGAAGGGGTTAGAGGTCCTGATTTTGCAGGAAACTCATGTTCCAGCTCTGGGGCTCTGAGAGAAGAATTTGAAATATGGGTAATTTCATTATGTAAAAGGCAGCTTCAAAAAATCCTTGTTCCTGGAAAATAGATGATTTATTTAAGGTTGATTAAGTTGGAACTCTTTCACCAACAATTTTGTCTGTCTGCAGTTTGCCCAGCTTAGACAAGAGGAGGAAGTGTGCAGAGCCACATCTCAGAGGTGGCCATGCCGTGTTTCTCTGTGTCCTGTGCTAACCAGCAGGAATGGGTGGACATTGTTTGGCTTTCAGGTCTCAAGGACAAAAGCTGTAATCTCTGCAGAGAATTCAGGTTTTGGGGGACTCCGACACTTAATTTACATTATGAGATTCACACCCAGAAGGTTCTTTATTTTTTCTCTGGTACCTTGAAGAAATAGGATTGACACTGACCCCTTGTCTGGAGGTCCTGTAGGCATGGTTCTTCAGAGACTAACAGGAGAGTTTCTGAAGATTATCCTTTTAAACATAGAGAGAAATCTTCATCATGCAGATGAGTCAATATGGCTTAATTATTGTTAACCCCAATACTACATTTAAACAGGTAAGATTTAGAAATTTTACATTTTTATGTTCAACTTTCCTTATCAACTAGTTATAGTGTACAGAGATAACTGGAAATAACTCTATAAAATGAGACTCTTTATTAACCCAATTAAATAGACACATTAATCAGTTTTAGTGTAAACATAGTTAAGATGAACTATGCAATTGGGATAAGATTTAAATAATTGTCTTCTTTATTTATTCAGTGTATTCACAGAATAAACTAGAAATAGGTAAACTGAAGTCAGAATGTAACTTAAAAGCAAAACAAAACAGAATCACACACGAAAACTCATACTTTAAAATAGCAAGTGACAATGCTTTATAACAGAATATTTTTAATATTCAAGCTTAAACATTTTTTATTTTTTAATTATTATGGGTACATAATGGTTGTGTATCTTTATAGGGTACATGTGATATATTGATAGAGGCATACAATGTGAATTAATCACATCAGGGTAAGGTCTGCAGGACTGGTGCTGCATACTGAGATGTTGAGTATTCAGATTAATAGAGAAATACTCCAATTTGTAATCCGGGGGAAGTTTAAGGAGTTGGAGCCTAAGACTCTTAAATTGTGAGGTAATATCAGCCAAGTTTTTTTTGCAGAGAAATAACAATTTCCACAAAGCTTGTCTCTGGGAATTCCCTTATTATTCACTTTATGTCTATTTATCCTTGCAAAAGCTTTAAGCCTAGGATGACCATATAGTTTATTGTCCCAGGCTGACCATTACCAAGAGTGAAAGAGGAAGCTATTAATAATTAATCTGGGACAACTGGTGTCCCCTGGGAGTCAGGACAGGTCTTCCTGGAAATGAGGTACAAATGTAATCATTTAAAGGTGTAAGCAGTGGCACCCAGAGACTGAGACTGGAGTGGAGATGTTCAGGCCAGGTTTATTGAAAGAGGAGGGTGATCTGCCTTGGGGCAGGGGGTGCATCTGTGCCTGGGGTGGGGTAGTTAGAGACCCCTTTTGTAGGGCTGTAGCAGGTGGGCAGTGGGACTTAGTAGGTCCTTTGTGTCTTTGTCTTAGGAGGACAGGAGGAGGAAGAGGAAGAGGGAGGGGTTCATGTGTGTCTGCATTAGGCCCCCCAAACACGATGGCCTTTTCTTTCAGTGGTTCTACCGTCATTGTCCTGGTGTTTGCCTGACATGCTCTCTGGAATATTTCTGTGTGTTTAAGATATATAAAGAAACAGTACCAAAGAGGGAGTGTTCTGAGGAAGCCCCTGGAAGGCAGGAGAGCTCAGTCGTTAAGCACACAGGGCCATGGCACAGTCCTCAGTTTGAACCTTAGCACAGCTCTTTCTCAGCTCTGTGACCTACAGCAAGTCATCTCACCTTTGGCTTTTCTCATCTATAAAATAGGGATTGCTATGAGGGTTGAAGAATACAGTGCTTTGCAGCTTTATAGTGAGCTCTCAATAAGTGTAGCTATGATATTATGATTAAATATTTTCAAATGAGGAGTTCAGTTAGGCCTAAACATAACAAAAATGGAGGCTGATTTTTCCAAAGACTGAGCTTTGTAGGTGCCTGGAGGCTGAGATGGGGGGACTGCTCCATTTCAGGAGTTGGAGACCAACCTGAGCAAAGTGAGACCCTGTCTCTAAAACTAGCCAGGCATTGTGGTGGGCACCTGTAGTCCCAGCTACTGGAGAGGTTGAGACAAATCACTTGAGCCCAAGAATTTGAGGATGCTGTGAGCTATGATGCCACAGCACTCAGTGAGGGTGGCAGAGTGAGACTCTGTCTCAAAAATAAATAAAAAGCAGTCGAGGAAAGATCTAGAGAAGCACTTGAGTTCTTGAATGTCTTAGTCTGTTTTTTGTTGCTTATAATTTGTAAAGGAAAGGAATTTATTTCTTACAGTTATGAATGCTAAGTCCAAGGTTGAGGGGCCACCCCCAGTGAGAGCCTTCTTGCTGGTGGGGACTCTCTGCAGAGGCCTGGGTGGCACAGGGCATCTCTTACTGAGGAGGCGAGCACCTGAGTGCTGACTCAGGTGTCTCTTCTTCTTAGGATGCCCCAGTCCCATTCCTGTGATGACTCATTAACTCATTAATCTATGAATGGCTTAATCAATCACCTCTTAAAGACCCCATTCTCAATATTGCCACATTGGTGATTAAATTTTGACATGAGTTTTGGAAGGGACATTTATTCAAACCATAGCACTGAGCTTCCTCAAATCTGCGCAGGCACTGGTCTGCCCTCTCCTTGGTAATAGTTATATACTCTGTAACAGCTTCAGTTAGGATGGATACTTTAATTTCAAAGCCTTTGCATAGTTGATGAAGTCCATTGGCCTACATGACTTGAATCTTGACTTAAGTTACTCTGGGGATTGCTATGGACCCATTTTTCAGATGTTGATGCTGAGGCTGAATCAGGACATAGAGGGAGCATGGTGCCAGATCTTATGATGTAAAATTGG
This sequence comes from Galago senegalensis, assembly GCA_963575145.1. Lineage (NCBI taxonomy): Eukaryota > Metazoa > Chordata > Mammalia > Primates > Galagidae > Galago > Galago senegalensis. The sequence goes on along the minus strand of CAUYTI010073695.1, from coordinate 23,304 downwards.
GTTGCTTTTTACTGCATTGCCCACCTGCCTTCTTTGAGGTTTAGCATGAAGCAAAATCAGAATAGCCACAAGGACAGGCCCCTTCACAAAGGCTAAACTTGGAAACATGGAATGAGCATGGGAGCCAGTGACACACATCACCAGCTGCGTTATGCAGCCAACAAGGCCCAGATCCTGCAGATGCTCAGGGAATACTTTTTATTAAAGCCATTCTTGGTCATTGAAATGTAACAACTCAGAACGTCCAAAGTGCTAGTGACATCTAAGGTGTACAGGGCTACTTCTTTTTAAGAAAGGAGGAGGAAGAGTAACTTTGTTTCCTCAGGGATTTCCTCAGCATTCTCTGCCTTATGCTGATGTCAAATATGCCTGTGGATGGAACCAGGCATCAAGGCAAAGACACACAGTGCTTCAGCTGGTGTGTTGTGTTTAGTAACTGATATAGTGTGTGTGTGTGTGTGTGTGTGTGTGTGTGTGCGTGCTCACATGTGAGCACTCTCCTATGCACACACACCCAGGGGGATGGGGGCTTAGAATCCGCATGACCTCCAGCTGTCTGTTTGGACACGAACGGCCACACTTGCCCACGCGTATGTTGATTTAACATGACAGTGTTAAATGCACATGTGCATTTTGCCGTCCAACATCTTTTTTTCTCAGCCACCTGGTTTCAAACTTGGAAAAGCTGCATTTGATGTTGAAAGCTGAGTTCACACCATGTAGGGTATTTTAAAACCCAGCATCTGATGCCTGAAGTGTGAAAAAAAAAAAACCCAACAAAACATCTTTTTAATCCTTTTTGTGGGTACCAAATGCTGGAAAAGTTTCTCTTAACTAATGGGAGGAGCTCACAGCATTGACAGGATGCCTGTCTCTTTCTCTGTCATTACAGGAAGCACTTTGAAATGATCCCAGACATTTCACCAAGCAACAGTTTCATTAAAGTGTTGGTCTGGTATAAAAGTGGTCTAAACGTTTATGATGAGAGTAATCTTCTGAGAAATGATTACTCAAATCCTATCAATCTTTTTTTTTTTTTTTTTTTGAGACAGAATGTCACTCTGTTACCCTGGTAGAGTGATCCACAGCAACTTCAGTCTCTGGGGTTCAAACAATCCTTCTTGCCTAGCCTCCTGAGTAGCTGGGATGACAGGTGCCTGTTACAATGCCTGGCTAATCTTTCTATTTTTAGTAGAGATGGGGTCTCCCTCTTGCTCAGGTTGGTCTTGAACTCCTGAGCTCAAGAAATCCACTCAGCTTGGCCTCCCAAGAGCACTAGGAGGACAGGCATGAGCCACCATGCCTGGCTGATTTATTTGAATTTTAAAAATATATATTTACATACAAAAGTTTTGAGGCTTATAAAACAAAAGAGTAGAAGAAGACTTCAGGACTAGAGGAAGAAAGGGCAGTGCAGTGGTGATGAAGTGCATGGTTGATGAAGTCTTTTCATGACCTGACCATGACCTGAATCCTGACTGGAATGATCTCAATGCCCTCGAGTTCATTTGAACCCTCCTGTGGACTGGCCTTGACTTCCTCAGAGTTGTCCCCCTGAGGGAAGGCTATTCCTTCCTTTCTTCCTTCCTTCCTTCTCTCTCTTCTTCCTCACATGCCTGACCTGTGCCCTAAGTTCAAGGCCCCCTTCCTGGTCCTGTTCCCTATTTGATTTGTAGACCTCTTGCACTTCTGACTCCAGCTGTGTGTCTGTCCCTAGAAGAAACAACTGGCATGATTCCTGGTCAGTCCCTTGCTAAGATTCGGACTCAGCAGGGCTGCACGCGCTGGGCTTCTCCATACCTAACCAGCTCCTGGGACCCCATGTGGTGCATTGAAGCTCACTTGACACCAGTCTTATTTTATAAGTGTGTCTTTCTCACTAGACCTTGGGCATTGAGGAGAAAAGGATGCATGTCTGGTCATTTTCGTCACCCCTCTCCCCCTGCATCTGTCCTATATAGATGGCACTGTACCTTCCTTTCCCACTCAAGGAACTAAAAGTTGAGAGGGTATAGAACTTATGCTCAAACTATCTTTAAAGGAAATAACATTTGTATTTACAGAGAGCAGACCTACCTTCATAATGGGCTTCCACTTGAAAGATGAATCTTTAGAATCAGGGTAGCTCAGAAAATAGATTATTGAAACTAAGAAATATATACATCAGTGTCCTCGTGTCCTCTGTTGAGTAGGAGGCATGAACCATGGCACCAGCTGATGCCTTGTTCTGGGGCTGCAGTACAGCAGAGGTGGCAGAAATGCACAGGCACCTTCCTTAGCCCTCCATCCTTCCAGGGTTGAGTCACCAGCTAAGCTGGACAACAGTGGTAAAGGAGCAGGACTGTGGTGCCATGACCTGTGGCCTCTCTGCTTCTTTTTCTTCCTGTAGAATAGAAGTTGGCAAATATTGTCTATATAGGGTCAGATTGTAAATATTTTAGGTTTCTGGGGCCTGTCAGAACATCTCAACTTTGCCATTGTAGTGAAAAAAACACATAGACAAAAATGAATGAGCATGAATGTGTTTGAATAAAACTTTATTTACAAAACTAGGCAGTGGGTCAGTTGTAGGCCATAGTTTGGGCCATAGTTTCGCTTAGGCCATAGTTTTCTGGCCACTGCTCTGGACCTGTCTGTGACAATAGAAGAAGCAAATAGGCAAACAGAGTCCTGAAGGCCTCTTGTGAAAGGGCACTTTCCTACCGACCTCTTATTTAATACTCCCTGGCAGGATTGGCCATGACCCCCTAGTGTATGAGGGCACTGGAGGTTCCACAGCAACAGCCAGGTTACCCATAGTAGCATAGTTGATAGATGGTATTTGCATCCAGATCTACCTAGTCAGAATCCATCATTATTTTTACACTTTTGTTTCCTTGTTCTTGCCTTGGAGTACAGGCTCCTGGCTCACAATGCCACTCTGCCAACAAAATGTCACTCCAGCCAGCTCTCCTGGAACCCTCATCTGTCCATGCTAACATACGTCGCAGGAAACTGACTTTCCTCAACCCTTCTGCTTACAAATGGGCAAAGTTTAAACAATGGTGTGTTACCTTGAAACATGGAGAAAATGGGCTGGAGCTTCCACAATAGGCCTTTGTGCACAAGCCAGTGAAACACCAACAGAAAAAAAAAATAACCTTATCATAAATTAAAAGAACAATCTTTAGAAAATAGCTGAAATGTAAGGTTAATTGGAGCCAGAAATGTCAAATTAATGCAGCAATGCACCGGGGAGCCTGCCCTGGCCTTTGTGCACGGAATCAGTATACACCATGGAGGGAGGCAGGGAGCGGCGTAATAGGATTTTAGGGAATCCCCTGTCATATTAAACAGGATTTGCAATTAATTTCTTGCTGCAATGTTATTTTCATTGGCCTATATTTTCTTTGACCTCTCACATTTTTTGAGCTACCAATGCAGGGCAAGTGGGATTTAGGACTGAAACAAAAAAGCCTCACAAAACTGTTTTGACTTAAAATCGGTAGAAATGTGATAAAACTGCAGTGGGGTGGGTGACTAGCTGGAGGGCCCTGGGAGTGAGTTTGGGTTCACAGGTTGTTCAGTAGAAGAGGCTGACCTGGAAACCTTATCTCAACCCCTTTCAGAAAGTCCCAGCCCACCATGTAGGCGAGTCCTGGGCACACAGGACCTTACAGGCCAAGGTCTTTCATTCATTGAGTGCCAAACACAGGCCAAGCATCTTTTAAAAAAAGATCACCTTATTTAATCTTCATAAAAGCCCTATGAGGTATGTTCTATAATTATTGCCATTTTCAGATGGAGAAATGGAGGCACAGAATGGTTAAGTGCCTTGTTGAACTAAACACCGAGTAAACATCCCAGGCTGGGATTTGAACCTGGGCCTTCTGGATTCCAGGGGCTGTGTGTTTGAACACATCTCGTACTTACCCCTCTTCTTGATGGCAACAAAGTCCACTCAGAGTGTCTTCAGGATACATAATCACAATAAAATTAATTTTGGGTTTTTTTTTTTTTTTTTTTTTTTTTTTTTGGAGACAGAGTCTCTCACTCTGTTGCCTGGGCTAGTGTGCTATGGCATCCCACCTCACAGTACCCTCAAATTCTTGGGCTCAAGTGATCTTTTTGCCTCAGCCTCCTGAGTAGTTGGGACTACAGGTGTGCACCTCTATGCCTGGCTAGTTTTTATTTTTTAGTAGCAGTGGGTTCTTGCTCTTGCTGAGGCAGATCTTAAGCTCCCGAGCTCAAGCAATCCACCCACCACAGCCTCCCAGAGTGCCAGGATTACAGGCGTGAACCGTTGTGACAATCAAATTCATTTAAAAAATTTTTTAGTTATATTAATGAAATAACCTAAAACTTGCCATTTAAACTACTAAGTACTGTACTAAGTGTATAGTTCAGTGACATTAAGTCTATCCATATTGTTGTGCAACCATCACCACTATCCAGCTCCAGAACTTTTCATCTTGCAAAATTGAAACTTTGTACCCATTAACAAATTTCCATACCAGTCTTTGGCAACTACCATTCTACTGTCCGTCTCCAAGGATCTGACTACTCTAAGTACCTCCATGCTGTAGCATATGTCAGAATTTCCTTCCTTTTTAAGTATTAGTGTTTCCTTGTACGAATATACCATACTTTGCTTCTCCATTCATCTGCCAATGGGCATTTGGTTTGCTCCCAATCCACTGTGAGTAATGCTGTTGTGAAACCATAATCAATTTTAAAAGTTGGTTTTGGGGTGTGACTATTGAAGGGCTGCATTAGGGAATTTCTACGTGGTAATGGAATGTTCTGCGTCCTGATGGTGGTGGTGGTTATAGGAAATCTGTTCATGGGACTAAACTGCCACTGGTTCATGTATGTGTGTGTGTATGCACACGTACACACGTACATATACACACCAAAAACTTGTAAAAACAGGTGAAGGTGGAATAAGGTCTGTAGCATATTTAATAGTATTGCACCATCTCACTGAATGGGCACGAGGTGTGGGGGTTTGGCATAACTTTTGTGTGGGCGACATAACCACAAGATGAACTCTACCTAACTAAATCAAATATTTTTACCTGGTTGCTTGTACTCTCACATTAACCTGAACTAAATTTACTTAAAAAATAGTATTGCACCAAAGTCACCTTCCTAGTTTTGATATTGTCCTCCTGTTCTATCTGAGGTCATTGTTAAATAGTTCTCTGCCACACAATTCACTGACTTACTTTTTTCCCCTACCAACTTGCTGTGAGTATGTAATTATCTCAAAATAAAAGTTTTAAAAATGGCACACGTTAAAGAGAAGTTAGTAATAAACGTGCTGCACCAGCTCAGCCATCAAAAGGGCGTCATATTGTGAGATACCAGATGGGGATATTCCCAGAAAATCTTTCATGGTTTCCTGAATTATCAAAGACTTACTGCCACATTAGCAGAAAATCACAAAGGAAATTTTCTTTCATTGGAAAAATGATCTGATGTCAGTAATGGCCATAAGGGAGAAGGCTAGCACATTGTGTTTGGTTTTTATTTGTGTCGTGGGAAGGGCTTAGCCAAGTGCTTTGGTCTTGGGGAGTGCCCTGACACAGAGGCGACACAACAACCCCAAGTTATAAGGTATTTTTATTGCATTGTATGTATGAGGAGATAGAAACTCAGAAGGGGTGAGTGTCCATTGTCATGTAGTTGGTAATGAGCAGGATTGACCTCATCTATGTCAAGGCAGAGTTTTTGTCCTTTCACCCACACCATTCTGCTTTCCAGATGAACCTGAGCTACAAGGAACAGAAGGTGTGAACATGGGGTAAGTTTGTCTGGTCTAGTGTTGGTAATAAAACAAAATGAGGCAAATTCCCAGGTTCTGAGTGTGTAGATACTAACCAGTGTCTATGCCTAGATTTTGAGAATCACATTGTGAATTAGGAAATGCCTGAGCAATAAGAAGTAAGGTACATTCTGGTATTGCGGTTGATTTTTTTTTTGTACACAATATTTAAGTAAGAGAAAAAATGCTATAGTAATTTGCTATGTCAGACTTCATGAGAAAGAATGTATGTATTTCAAAATTCTCAGGATAGGGAATTTGAAGGGACTGGTAGCTTGAAAAGCAGCGAATCGGGGTATCATTATTAAAATGTGGTATGCCTTTTTTGAAAAATGCTATTTCTTGGACTTCTTAGAATGCCTACAATGTAACACCTGGATTCCTGGGTCCAGTCTCACTGAATATCATGCTGCGTCATCCATTGTCAGTCTAATTTGGAATAAAATGCCATATTAATTTAGAAAAGTCTCAGGATGCATGTATGGCTTTCACAGACCACTCCCAACAGTACTCTCTGCAAACAAGAGAGCGCTCCCTGTACTGAAAATAGCACCTCCCAGAAGACCGGGAGGCCCTGCTGAGGGCCGACCTGAGAGCTGGTTTTCCTTAGTTCTCAAGTGAAGAGAGCAAACATTTGGCTTCTCTATTTCAGTTCTTGCCACAACCTTGTAAGACTGATATTGTTTTCTCTGTTTTGCCACTGTAGAAATAGACTCAGAGGGGTATCTTGCTGCAGGTCACATACTGTTAAACAAAATAGCCAGGCTGGATTCTACCATTGGATCCCACGTCCGGTTCCTCACTGCTGCTTGATGAACTTCCTATCATTTAGTTCTTCAGGACAAGTGATAACCTCAGAGATTAGAAGATTCTGACTTCCTTACAAATTTCGATAGCTATTCATTCAGTGTGTGTGATGTCTGTGTGTGTGTACTTAGACATGGCACTTACCACTTTATATATTTATGTGTATATATAAAATGGAGCTTGTCTTTGATATGCTAATTATTTTAAAAAATGTTCGTGTCTTACATGGGATGTGCAATTGCTGAAAACCCACTCAAATTGAAGACGGACTTTGAGTGTGTTTACCCAACTCATCAATTGATAGTCTCTTAGGAGACATGACATGCGATATATAGACACATGTTGGCAGCTGGCAGATACCAAACACTTTGGGGTCCACTGAGAATTTAGAATTCAGAGGTATCTCTTATTCTCTCCTGCCCTCCCCTTACATTTTCTCCGATTGTTTGTATTTCCAGAATGTGGAAAAGGGAGGGAGGATTAATTGGCTCTGCCAAGCAGGAGACTGTAGTTGATTAACCATTGTAGTTCAGTGGTATAAGTATCAACATCTAGTTGAGTATTTGCACGTGTATCTAATTGTCTATGCAAAATTGTTCCTGCCAAATAGAAGTCTGGTTGAGCCTTCAAAATAACTTGGCATCTAACATGCATTAATATTTTAAACAGTCGCTTAACACTTGGTGCTATAGATCCAATTTTACTAATGTGTTTTTTTAAAAACACCTCCCAGTGCAGTATGTAATTTTTGAATATTTGTAGCATGCTTAGAATGCTACTGTAAGGCTCTGAGAACCAAGAATTCTGATGGTGGACTCATGGTGCCTAATCACCAGTAGGAAGCAAACAAACAAACAATGAAATCTGGTTTAATTTGGTTGTTATATTTTTCTAAATGATGTTAAAAAAAACTGGTTTAAATTAAGTTCCAGTTGGAGGGAAATAGGAGGTGGGGGGCAGAGGAGAGGCGAGAGGGGGCAGAAGGGAGGATGGTGGGGATTAGCGTTCTCTCACCTAACAGGTACTATGTAGGGTACATGGCACGCCTCCTGGGTGAGGGGCACAATTACAACAAGGACTTTACTTAACAAATGCAAACGACATAAACTAATCGTTTATAACTTCATATTAATCTGAAACAAACAAATAAACAAACAAACAAAAACTGATTTGACAGACAGAGCTCCTGAATTAACTTTGTGTTAACTGCCTCAGATCACAGACAGTGACATTCACTCAATGTCACATGGGTTGATGAGAGCACAGCAAAGGTGATTCGGGCTTTGACCTGTGAATAATGTTCCTCATCAAACCTGCACAGAGGTCAGGTTCCTAGCCCTGTGTTGGGGCACAGCAGCGTCCTCCCTGCAGGCATTTGTAAGGCTGGGGTAGGTAGGGTTTGAGAGAGGGAATATCTCACCCTGTCTGAGGAAGGTAGTCAACTCAGAGCCCAGAGCCAAACCCTCAGAAGGCACCTTGCAGAGACACAGGGAAGGGGTCAGGGCCAAGGACAACCAGAAGGAGCAGTGGTGAGCTAGACGGATCAGGAAGGACAGAGCATGTTTAGGGGAGGCTGCCAGGTTGGCTTGGTGTCTGGCAGGGAGGTGACCATGGAAGACAGGTTGGGGGTGGGTAGGATGAGGCTGGCAAAGACACTGGGACTTGACATCATGAAAGAACTTGCAAGTTGAGCTAAGGAAGATGAACTTTTCACCCAAGGGGATTTCCAGGATGGAGTGAGGTGCTTTGGAGACTTGTGGTAAATAATGTAGGGGCCACAGCATTGACACTGGGAAAATCTCAGTAACTCTGCCCAAGGGCCTATTTTATACACCGTGAGCCAGGCCCAGGAGAAGTAAATCACTCCCTCCCCTCCTTACAGCATTCCCTCCAGGTCTGTCTTCTATGAATTTTGAGGTTAAGCAGATCTGAATTTTGAGGTTAAACAAATAATACTGGAAGTTAGAATTCAAGAACGACAATGGTGCAGCTAAGTGCTCAGACCCTACTGTGTCCAGTTATGCAATTCATTTAACAACACCTCCCCCCGTCCCCCCCCATCCCAGGTCTGTGCATAGACCAGGATTCTCCCAGGACCATCAGAGTTGCTCTATCACCCTGCTACAGTGCAGTGGTGTCATCATAGCTCACTGCAACCTCAAACTCCTGGGCTCAAGTGATCCTCCTCCCTCACCCTCTGGAATAGCTGGGACTATAGGCATAAGCCACCATGCCTGCCTGGGTTTTCTATTTTTAGTAGAGAGGAAGTCTCTCTCTTCCTCAGGCTGGTTTTAAACTCCTGAGCTCAAGTGATCCTCCCACCTCGCCTTCCAGAGTCCTAGGATTACAGCCATGAGTCAACCATGCCTGGCCTACTTTGCCTTTTCTTGTGTGAAAAACAAGTCTTACCTTTTCTGCATTCCTGGGATTGACTTTTCTTTTGGCCTCTAAAAAATGTGAGACTGATGAAGGGACATTGAAATGAGAAAAAAAAATTGTAAGGGTCAAGAAAAGACAGGCTGAGTTGAGAATGTTATAGCTGGACTGTATTTCTAGGTGATTGCTTTATTTGTAGAGACAGTTCAGTAGTGATTCAAGAAAGGCAAGGGGCCTTGGTTTAGGTTTTTGCAACCCATGAGTTCTATGTCAGAGCTCATACAGCAGAAGTTCTTCTTTCTTTCTTTCCTTTTAAAAAATTAATACTGGCTGGGTGCAGTGGCTCATGCCTGTAATCCTGGGAGGCTGAGGTGGGTGAATTGCTTAAGCTCAGGAATTTGAGACCAGCCTGAGCAAGAACGAGACCCTATCTCTACTAAAAATAGAAAAACTAGCTGGACATTGTGGCAGGCACCTATGGTCCCAGCTGGGCAAGAGGATTGCTTGAGGTTAGGAGTTTCAGGTTGCTGTGAACTAGGATGGCCACAGCACTCTACCCAGGGGGACAGAGTAAGATTCTGTCTGAAAAAAATTAATATTATTGTATATATTTAAGGTGTATAGTATGATGTTATAAGATAGAAATGTATATGGTGAAATGGTGGAACAAATCAACATAGCCTATCATCTCACAAAGGAGAGCTTAATAAGCATTTGTTGAGTTGATTTGGAATTTGATCTTGCATGAAATCTCTTACACTTTGGTGCCCTTTCCAGAGGAATGTTTTCATGGTGTCAAAGGGTTCCAAATGATGGTGCATCTTGTCCGAGGACTAGAGGGAGCAGCCCCATTGAGAAGCAGCGGCCGCCTCTCTGCAGGTTCATTATCTCAGACTTGGCCACACTTCCTCTGCCTGTTTTTGCAATCAGGCTAGTTACCAAACCCCAGCTTCCCGCTGACCTTCTCCCGAGTGTGTGAGGGGCAAGCTGCAGCTGCACGGTCAGCCAGGACTCTTTCAGCATCCCAGATGTTTCTATTCCAGGGACAAGGTCTCTACTCAATCCAAATGCTCCACTTCAAGGGATTCTGCAAACCCGAGCCTGCAGTAACCCTTTCTGCCACTCCGTGTTTTCGGTGATTTCACTGAGTCATTCGCGGGCACTCTGAATCACGGGAGTCCTAGTGGCAGGTATGTCGACAGGATGGAGACTGCAAATGGACCCAAAGCCCACGCTGAAGCAGAAGAGTGACATGAAGGGAGAAGAAAACATAAAAATTCCTGCATGCTGAGAAAGATTATGCTGGCTTGCCCACAAGGCTCCTGCTGGGCACAGTTGTAATTGGAATGTACTCTTTGCAAAGTTTATTGGGTCCTGGAGCGACTTGTTACTGAACTGGTCAATTAATCTATTATTATTATTTTTTAATGAGTTAGGGGATTTCCTTTAGCAGAAAATCACCAGGACATATGACCAAATGCCCAGAGCTCAGGGAAAAGCTGGCCTTTCCTTTCAGAAAACCCTATTCAACAATTAAAGGAGGAAATGGACGCCTCTGCTACAGGTGGCAAATTGGGCTGATCTGGGAACCAAAGAAGAAGGATTTATTCTGTTTGGAGGTGAGCGCTGGGAGATCACCATGAACCCTGATTACTCAAGTGCAGCAGTTTGAATGTTCAGAAATAAAGCCGTTGAGTCTCCCTGCTGAGAGACAAATGATTTCTATTTAAAAACCTGCTTGTTCTGTGCTGTAACTCCCAATGTAGCAATAATTAATGATATCAGAAGGTTAAGAAAGACCTTCTGCTGGAATCCCTCTGCTCCAGGCATGAAATTGGATTAAAGTGAAGATAAACTTAGACATTGAATTTGTTGAGGAAATCAGTAATTATGTGGAAATGCACACATTTTGAGCTATTTGAGAGAGGGAGGCTGATGGTTTGTCACTAGCCTTGTTCTAGGCATTGGGGCACTGTGAAAATGAACTGTCAGAAGAGATCACTAAATAGGGCATTGCATCCAACTTAATCCCAACTCTAGATTTCAATTTTTTTCCCCCAAGTGAAGTTCTGTTGGCCTTCTGGATATATTTTGTGGCTATATTGCTGACTGCCTCCTTCATATCTGTTCTCTCAATTTCTTTATTAACATTTTTTTTTAGGGAGACATTTCACAAACTACAGAGGGCAATTTTTCAGACATCTGGCAGGTGAGCATGGCCATGCGATATGGTTTTGGCCAAGAAATTTAAGTCAAGTCTGTTGGCAGATCTTCTGGGAAAGGCTATTTATTTTTTCCTGATAAAAAGGAAGAAGATAAGCTGGCACGCACCTTTTCCCCTTGCCTTTTGACTTCTCTTCCTTTTCTTTTCCCTGCCCTGGACATCAGGGGAAAGCCTGGAGCTTGGTCTGCCTTTTTATAACCATTGTGATAAGAATTCTGTCCTAAGGATGGTGGATGAGAAGTGACACTAAGTAAGGGGCTTCAAGGAGGGTGGGAGGCACCTACAGTGCATCTTACAAGGGTACATGTGAAATTTACTAAGTGTAGAATATAAATGTCTTAACACAATAACTAAGAAAATGCAGTGAAGGCTATGTTAACCAGTTTGATGAAAATATTTCAAATTGTATATAAACCAGCACATTGTATCCCATGATTGCATTAATGTACACAGCTATGATTTAATTAAAAAAAAAAGAGAGTGGGAGGAAAACCAGGCCTGCTGAACCAGGAAGTCTGGAGGGCCAATAAGAATATGGATATGAAGTAACCTATGTAGCCAATGACCAATAGAAAGAGATAATCAATGGTCAATAGAAAGAAGCCATCAAGGACCAATAGAAAACGACAATGCTGACCGGCAGTGCAGAGAAGCCATTGAAAGAGTTGCAGCCAATTTCGAAGGGACAGGGTGTGTATACCTTGTACGGCGTTTGTATCTTGGTCTCTTTCACCTTCTCTTTTGCACTAGGGGAACTCGTTTCCAATTCTCTAAACTTTCTTTTTTTTTATCTCCTAAATAAACTCTGTCTCTCATTATTGAAAAATGGGTATATTGCTTTCGCTTTCTATCCATACTGCCTGTGCCGCTCCAGTTTTATTTACAGTTTCCACTGGTTTTTACTTTCAGTTACCGCTGTGCCTTGGTTGAACTTTCAAGCTCAGCAAAGTAATTGAACACCTGGTTCAGGGACCCGGAATCCCCAACCCCTAACAGTGGAGATAGCAGGGAAAAGGAACCTGCCTCCTTTGTGATTTCCTGGGGCAAATGGGAAGGAGGCAGCCCTGCGATTAGATGTGTTAACTGATGAAACCCTAAGCGTTTAGATTTAGAATAAAGTCCTTTTCCTAATTTCAAGCATAGAGCCAAAAGAATAGGGTGTCATTTGGAAGGACTCAGTGTGAGGCTTCCCTGTCCTCCCAGGAGGTAGAACAGCGAGTCTTCCTCCTGGCCACAAAGAAGATGGCTAGGCCCCCTGCAGCACGTTTTCTGGGCATGAGAAGGAAGGTGGAGGAGGTACTGATGCCTTCTGTGGCATGTGGCTCAGGGATGTTTAGGTCCACTCAGGGACTCCTGGGTCACCCTCAGTGTATCACATGCCTGCCTTCAGGGCTCCAGTCAATTCCATTTGCCCTGGATGGATTCCAAGTTGAACATGAAGTGTCTTGGTATAAATGCCTTTAGGTTAATAGAAAAAACAAACAAAACAAACAAGAACAGCACCACACACTCAACCCTTCAGTTCCTCTTCCTGCAAATACCAAAGGTCATTCACTGTCTAGATAGAGAGGATGGAATTTCTACTTACCAGCTTTCTTTGTCCTTAGGATACACTGTTTGGATCTAGGCAAACCCGAACCCGAAGTTGTTTCCTTTCCTTGCACTTGAGGCTCCAGGGCCAGGGTGCGGGGCCTATGTGCTGAGCAGGTTCTTCTGGGTTTGAATGGGGGCCACATAGAGGCTGGGCACCTTGTTAAAAACACCTCTCCCACTAGCAGGAGCCATCAGCTCCATCCCCTGGGTTACATTATCAAAGTCCTTCCCTGGTTGAAGGGTCCAGTGTTTGATCCTGAATTATTTAAAGCCTGCATCTTCACGCATTGCCTTAATCAGTCCTCATAACAGACCTTGAGCTAGTTATTTTCAGCTTCATGTTGTATATGAGAAAATGAGGCTTCAAGAGGTTCAGTATCTGGGTCGAGATCACAAAGTTGTTCTCTGGCAGAGCGGAGTTGAATCTACTAACCTCTTCTTCATTCTCCCTCACTGCTTCCGTAAGAATCCCTCCCTCCTTCCTCTCCAGATGTTCCTGCCTTTGGTAGAACCCCAGGAATCACAGAGGCTGTTGGCTGAGCTGCATGCGTGCACATATCTGGGTTTCCATGCATTCCTGGCTACATAGCTAAACTGCTTCTCTCCAGGTCTACCTGGAATCATATTGTACATTGGAGTTTGTGCCGAAGATGTGGGGAGAAGTCATTTCTGCTGCTTTTAGTTCTGGCCTCTAAAATGTTCTGTGTGGTGCAGACTTTTTAAATTCGGAAGATCCAGAGGGAATTTAGAAAGACCCATTGGCTAAGCCACTAGATAAAAGGGTCTGACATATGCTGAGGGGAGCTGCCTACCTTACAATGTTCTATCCTGTCAGTGGTCATTGATGAATTTTTTTGGGGGGGAGGGCTTATTACAGGAGCTAGTGATGGTAACCCTGACCAATACAGGCTTCCTGACATGAATGTCTGTATTGGATCTTGTAAAGCTCATGACTGACTAGTGGGGAAAAAACATATCCCAGATATTCTAGGAGGGGTATAAGCATTTGGTGGAGATATTCTCTTCTAACTTCAGATTCCTATAAGTATAGGAATGTGAGGTGAATTATTGATTCAGTTTTTCTAATAGGTATAGGCCTATTCAGATGTCTGCTTCTTCTTGTGTGTTAGCAGATTAGGTTTTTTAAGGAATTGGCCCATATCTCCTAGGTTATCCAATTTGTGGGCATTGAATTGTTTATGATATTCTTTTATTATCTTTTCCATGTCTGTGAGATCTGTAGTGTTGCCCTGCTATCATTTCTGACATTAGTATTTTATGTCTTCTCTCTTTTCTCTTAGTTATCCTGGCTAGAGGCTTATCAACTTTATTGATCTTTTCAGAGAACCAGCTTTTGCTTTTGATGATTTTTCTCTATTGATTTCTTGTTTTCAACTTCACGGATTTCTTCTCTGTTCTTTTTTTTTTTTTTAAATATTTTTTCTTCTTCTTACTTTGAATTTAATTTGCCCTTTTTTTCTAGCTTCCTAGGGAAATTTTAGAGTTTAGATTTTTCTTCTTTTCTAATATATACATCCAATGCTATAAATTTCTAAACACCAATTTTGCTATACCTCACAAATTTTGGTAGTTGTATTTTCATTTAGTCCAAAATTCATTTTTAATTTCTCTTGAGATTTCTCCTTTGATCCCATGTATTATTTAGAAGTGTGTTGGTTGTTTAATTTCCCAGTATTCTGGAATTTTCCAAAACAGCTCTCTTTCTTTCATTGATTTCTAGTTTATTTCCGTTGTTATCTTACAGCAGATACTATATGATTATTATTCTTTTAAATTTGTTAGGGTGCATTCAATGGCCCAGGATTTGGTCTATCTTGATGACTATTTCATGTGGTCTTGGGAAGAATATGTTGTTGTTTTTGGATGAGGTAGTTTATAGATGTAATTTATGTTCAGTTCATTGGTAGTACTGTAGAGTTTAACTATGTCCTTACTGATTTTTTGCCTGCTGGATCTGTCTATTTCTGATAAAGGGTTATGACAGTTTCCAAATACAATAGTGTTCTCTCTTGACTTGGCTCCTGTAGCACGTAGCACAAGCGACTAAGGTGCCAGCCACATACACCAGATCTGGGGGGGTTAGAATACCAGGCCTGCCAAATAACAATGACAACTACAACCAAAAAATAGCTGGGTGTTGTGGCAAGTGCCAGTAGTCTCAGCTACTTGGGAGGCTGAGGCAAGAGAATTGCTTAAGCCCCAGGGTTGGAGGTTGCTGTGAGCTGTGATGCCACAGTACTCTACCCAGGGCAACAGCTTGAGGTGCTATTTCAAAAAACAAAAACAAAACAATGGTGTTTTCTCTTTGCACTTCTTTTCATCTTTCCCTCATCTATTTTGATGTTCTGTTGTTAGCTACACACACATCAAAAATTATTATGTCCTGTTAGAGTATTGATCCCTTAAACATTATGTAATGTTCCTCTTTCTTTCTTATAACATTTCTTGCTTTGGAGTCAACTCTGTCTGAATTTAATATAGCTACTCTCACTTTCTTTTGGTTAGCATACATGCTAGCTTGGTATATCTTTCTTTATCCTTCACTCTTACTTTATATAGTCTTTATATTTAAAATTGGTGTCTGGGCTCAGTACCTGTAGCTCAAGTGGCTAAGGTGCCAGCTGCATACACTGACGCTGGCAGGTTTGAATACAGCCCAGGCCCACCGAAAACAACAATGACAACTACAACCAAAAAATAGCCAGGTGTTGTGGTGGGCACCTGTAATCCCAGGTAGTCAGGAGGCTGAGGCAAGAGAATCGCTTAAGCCCCAGAGTTGGAGGTTGCTGTGAGCTATGATGCCATAGCACTCTACCCAGGGTGACACCTTGAGACTCTGTCTCAAAAAAAAAGGGGGGGGTGGCGCCTGTGGCTTAGTGGGTAGAGTGCCAGCCCCATATACCAAGCAAACCCAGCCCTGGCCAAAGTGCAATTAAAAAGTAGCCAGGCATTGTGGTGGGCGCCTATAGTCCCAGCTACTTGGGAGGCTGAGGCAAGAGACTCGCCTAAGCCCAGGAGTTGGAGGTTGCTGTGAGCTATGTGACACCATGGCAATAAAGTGAGACTCTGTCTCTACCAAAAAAAGAAATAATAAAAAAATAAAAAAAACAAACAAACCAAAATTGGTGTCTGATAAACAACATGTGGTTAGGTCTTGTTTTTTGATTCACTCTGATTGATTGGCATATCATTACCATTAATATTTAAGATGATTATTGATGTAGTTGGATCAATAACTACCAGATTTATTATATTGTCTATTTATTGCCCTTGTTCTTATTTTTGTGTTTTATACTTTCTCTTCCTTTTGTGATTTTAATTGAGCATTTTATATGATTCTCTCCTTTTTAATGTATCAATTATACTTTCTCCCCTTCTTTTAGTGGTTTCTCTAAAATTTCAACATATATTAAAATAACTGGTGTTTAATTTCAAATAACACTATGCCACTCCACAGGTAGTGCAAATACCTTATAAGAAGGAAAAATTTCTAAATCTTCTGTTCTTTGTTTCATTACTATTATTCATTTCACTTATACATACATATAAATACTTATATTTTAATAATTGAATATATGTTACTATTACTATTTTGAACAAACTGTTGTCTATTATATTATATAAATTATTTACACATTGACATAGCATTAACATCTTATTAAAATAAGATTTTAAAATATTGCCTTCACTTACTGATTCTCTGATGTTCTTCTTTAAAAATTTTTTAATTTCAGATTAATATGAAAGTATAAATATTGTTTGCAGTTGTTAGGTAAAGTCCAAGTTGTTGTTGAGGTCTTCACCTAGGAAGTGTGTCGTATAACCCTACATTGTGCCTGTTAATTAAGAACTTACCAAACTCTGTTCCTCTCCTTTCCCCCTCTTTCCTCCTCCTCCCGCCTACTTGAATTTAATTGTGTTTTTCTCTTGTGTGAGCATGTCATTGTTCATCTACTGGTTTCATATTACTATTGAGTACATTGGATGCTTGCTTTTCCATTCTTGTGATACTTTATTTAGGAGGATGTTCTCTAAATCTTTCCAGGTAAATACAAAAGATGCAAAGTCTCTTTCTTCATGGCTAAATGGTGTTCCATGGAATACATACACCACAGTTTATTAACCGTTTGTGAATCGATGGACCATCATGTTGTTTCTATATCTTGGTGACTGCAAATTGATCTGTGATAAACATTCTAGTGCAAATGTCCTTATGGTAAAAATGATTATTTTTTCTTCTGCGTAGATACCTAGTAATAGGATTGCAAGATCAAATGGAAAGTCTACTTTTAGCTCTTTGAGAATTCTCATACTTGTTTCAAAAGAGGCTGTATTAGTTTGCATTCCCACCAACAATGTGTAAGCATTCCCTTCTCTCCACACCCTCACCAGTGTCTGATTTTTTTCTTTATGTAGATCTGAGTTTTTGACTTATATATTATTTTCCTCCTTTCTGAAGAGCTTCTTTTAACATTTATGATGAAGCAGGTCTGTTGATAATAAATTCCCTCAATTTTTGTCTGAAAAAGTTTTGATTTCTCCTTCCCTTTTGAAGGATAATTTCACAGGTTATGGAATTTTAGGCTGGTGTTATTTTACCTCTCAGTACTAAATATTACACTTCTCTCTCTTCTTGGTGTTTGAGGAGGTGGCATTCTTGTCTTTGCTCCTGTAGGTAAGCTGTTTTGTTCCTCTCTGAAATATTTCAAGATTTTTTCCTTATCTTTGATTTTTGGTAGTTTGCATATGATATGCCTGTGTACCCATGTACACATTTTTTTTTTGTGTGTAACATTTTTTTTTGTGTGTAACATTTTTTTTTGTGTAACATTTTTTTTTTGTGTGTGTAACATTTTTTTTTTTTTTTTGGTCTGACTTTAATTTTGGGTAATTCTCTGTCATTCTTGCTTAAAATACAGTTTCTGCTCCTTTCTTTCTACTGGTATTCCCAGATATGTTACATCTTTCACAGTTATCCTAGTTCTTCACATTCTGTTCTGGTTTTTTTTTTTTTTTGTTCAGTCTTTTTTCTCTTTGGTTTTCTGTTTTAGAAGTTTCTATCATTATATCTGCAGGTACTGAGATGTGATTGCAGCACTGTGCTCCAGTGACTGAGTCCCTCCAGAAATTTTTAACTCTCAGATTTGTCCACAAGGAGCTTCCAGTAATTCGTCAATTACAGCTATGGTTTTCTTATTCCACTGTTGGTTCCTGTGGAGGTTTCTGTTGTGGGTTTTTGTTCTGGTAAGTTGTGATTTTCTGTATTTGTCTGTTTGTCTTTCTTCTTGTGGGGGGCATCAGTTTGCTCTATGAACTCAGTTCTCTGACAGATCTAGAAAAACTTTGATTTTTCAGTTTTTTCGGTTTGTTCAGCTTTTTACTTGACAACTCCTTATATGCCAGAAATGAAACAAGAATTCAATCAAAGGTGCTCTCTCATGTTTATTAAAGAATTAACATTTTATCAGGATTCCAGGATCCTCTTTCCATTTTTCTTTGCTTTTTATTCTCTGTTTCTGTTAAAATTGACTAGCAGACATTTCCTCCAAGGAAGGTTAAACACACTATCTGGACTGTGTTAAGTGAATAGTCCTGTAAATTCGAATCTTTATTTATTGTTTAGGGTAGAAGAAGGCTTCTCTTTCCTTGGTCTCAGCAGTAGCCTGCTGACACTTGAGACCAGAAACTGAATTTTGAATGACTATTCCTCTGTGTGAATGTGGCAGATTTACTGATGGTTCCTTTGGAATGGCTTCCATTTGGAGTGTGCTTTATGGCACTTCAGCTCTTTCTTTTCATTATGTTTTAACTTTGCTTCGTCTAACATCATTGGAAGTGGCCAGAGTTGGCAGCTGTTACGTTATGCATCTGAGGAAATATTTTGGAGGCCTATTAATTCTTAACAACTTCAACTGGCAAATGGAAACTCTGGAAACAAATGAGTTTGGCGAGCAGCCCGGGCTGTCCAGCCAGACTCCTGTTCATTAGTGAGGATGCACCTTTTGAGCTCTGAGGCAGTTCTGCTCTGCAGATGGTTTCTTTATCTGAGTTTGTGAAGGGAGTTTGGAACTTGGGGGTTCACTGAAACAGAGACTCAGAAAAACAGAGCATGGTGCATATAAAAAGGGAGGCAACAGGGTCTTGACGTTTTCTGTTTGTACGTTGTTTGCCTTCCTGACACTTGAGATTTCACATTTCAATTCTACGCATGTGGAAATAGGAACTCAGAGAAACTTCTTCCTCTTCCTTTTATGAAAGGAAGTCACATGCTGACATGTGTTGTGTGGGTGTTTTGCTTATAGGTGGAGCCTCAGGAGTCTCAGCCACTCCACCTGTTCTTCTTCCTCACAATTCGGAAGGCCAGAAGTCTGAAATCAAGGCGTTGGGAGGGCCATGCTCCATCTGAAGGCACCGGGAGTTCAGAATGTGTGTGTGTGTAGGACCTGCTGCAGGCCTCCTTCTCAGTTTCCGGTAGCCTCAGGCTGACAGAAGGCCATCTTCTCCTTGAATCTCTTTCCATCATCTTCCTTGTGTGCATGTCTCTGCGTCCACATCTCCACTTTTATAAAGGACACCATCAAATTATATTAGGGCTCACCCCATTTTACTCAGTCACCTCTGTGAAGACCCGATATCCAAATAGGGTTTTTCTTACCTCACATTATGAGGTACGGGGAGTTAGGACTACAACATGTCTCTTTTGGGGGAGACCCAGTTTAGCCATGGTTTCAATACATTGGCGCTCTGGGTAAGACTTACTGGAAAAGTGGCTCACTGCTAAACATTTTGAAAATGCATCATCTGAAAGGTGATTTGCTCATCTTCTAGAGCTTATGTGGCAGGTTCAGGATTTGAACCCAGGCCTGGGGACTTCTACATTTGTCTTTACTGCATGGCAGTGGGTGCCATGCTAATTTATAGGAAGTTCTGCTTGCTACTATGGTTGCTAAACTAACTTTATTCTTCCAAGTTTTTATTAGTCTTTTTCAAAAAAATGTCCCTTTTA
Organism: Galago senegalensis; assembly: GCA_963575145.1. Classification (NCBI taxonomy): domain Eukaryota; kingdom Metazoa; phylum Chordata; class Mammalia; order Primates; family Galagidae; genus Galago; species Galago senegalensis. The sequence continues at coordinate 3,471 of CAUYTI010073695.1, read as the reverse complement.
ATTGGAGAATTTGACACTGACATTTTGTTGGGTGGAAAGAGCCTAAGGCAACAGAAAGTAATTGTCTTTCATTAGAAGAGTTCAGAAGTACATTGGATGATCTCCATCACCTACTGAAAAATATTAATTTCTTCCTGGAATAATTTTGAAGTGTAGAGGTAGAAAACAATCCAACAGTTAATGACATACAATCAATACTGAATAGGAAGAATATATAATAACACCATTGTTGGGTTACTGCTTCTTTGATTTCTTTATTCCTGCTCACCATTTCTTCTCCCTATTACCTGACAAGACTCACTGTTAAATGCTAACTTGAAGGATTCAGAATTTTGGAGGTTAGAAACCAGTCTGGAAATTCTATGTAGTTTTGAGACCCAGTGACAGTTTGGAAGTGTGTGGACACCCACAAAATGAAAGTAATTGGACAGAGAGATTCATCTTGTAATCCAGGATCTGGGTTGTACTGTTTGGTGTGAAAGTTAGCCACAGATCTTTCTAGGAGATCGATTCTTTGGCAATGTTGGGTAGTGGGTCACAACTGTATGGGGTGACCTCTGCCACACTCCCTCCAAACTTCTCTCCTGATTGGCCTATACTTAGACCCCTACTTTCCATTCATGTTGGGGGGAAGGGAAGTTAGGGAGGAGGGAGGGGGATGGGTGTGCTCTGTCTTAATGGGCACAATGGCACACCTCCTAGGTGCAGTACACAACTACAACAGAAATTTTACCTAACAAATGCAAGCATTGTAGCCTAATTGTACCCTCATATTCATCTGAAATAAAAAAAAATACATCTTAGGTAGTATTCTACATTAGTATGTGTGAACATACCTATTCTTTAAAATGGCTGCATAGTATCCTATCATATAAAGGCACTGACATTTCTTTAACTAGTGATCTACTAATGGAAGTTTATGTTATCATTAGGTCTAGAATGAATCTTATATACATATCAGTTCACATTTGTGTTTGTTATCTATCTAAAGGATAGATTCCTCTGTGTGGAATTTTTGGGGGAAACATAGGAATTTAAATTTAGTTGATATTGTGAAGTTGTTCTTCAAGGAAGAGTGTACCAATTTACATTTCTGTCAACATAATTTGTTTCTCAAGTCTTTTTTTTAGCTAGCATAGGTGATTTATTTATTTTCTATACGTGCATATGTAACATTATTATAAATAATTTCATCTTACCTTTCCTAGAAATTTCATATGCATTATTAATTCAAATATTTGTATTCATACACTTTATTACCCTCCATTTGTTCTTTTATTGAGACAGTCTCACTATGTCACCCTGGGTAGAGTGCTGTGGCATCACAGCTCACAGCAACCTCAAACTCTTGGGCTCAAGCAATTCTCCCACCTCAGCCTCCCAAGTAACCAGGACCACAGGTGCCTGCCATAATGCCCAGCTATCTTTGTGTTTCTCAAGTCTTTTGTCAGCACAAAATGATTTCTCCTTCCTTAAGTGATTTGTTCCTTGCCAATGTGATAAAACACTACAATGAGATGTAATTATAGTTTTATTTTGTACTTCTTTTACTATGAATAAGTTTGAGTACATTTTTTGGGTAGATTTTAGAGCCATTATAACTGTAATGTGAACTATCTATTAGTATATTTTGCAAGTTTTTCTTTTTGGATTGTATCCATGTCCTACTGATTTGTTAAGACTATTTATATATTAGGAAAATTGGCTTTTTGTTGGGATATGACTGGAAGATTATTTTCTTCAGTTTGGGGTTTATCTTTTGACTTTGTTTATAGTGTTTCTTTCACAGGGAAAATTTCACTACTTATGTGACTTAATTTTGTAATTTTATAGCCTTAGTCCAATTATAAGAAATCATCAGATAAATCTAAATGGAGGAACATTTTGGCCAAATAACTTCTCAATTCTTTTCCAAAGTGTCAAAGTCATGAAAGATTGAGAAACTATGGCAGGTGAACTCCTTTCACTACAGGAGCTGAAGGAAAAAATAACAAGTAAATGCAGCATAGCTTTATGGGTAGGATCTTGGATTGACAAAAGGACACTGGTGGGAAAATTGGTGAAATTAGAATCATGTATTTGTGCCAATATCAATTTCCTAGTTCTGATAATTGTATTACTTCCTGAGTCTCATCTCACCTTCTAAGAAGCTTCTCCAGATTATTCCTCTGGGAATCCCCTCCTCCCTTATAACCTCAGAGCTCATGTTGTGAGTCCTTCTCAGTCTGTGCTGTAGTCCTGTGTACCCTCTTCCATGATGTGTGACATGTGAACCCATAGCTCTCTGGCTTTTCTACCTATCACCTCTCACACTCTACCTGAAGTTCCAGCTGTTGGGAACCATCTGCATCACTGGTGCATCTCCTGACCTCTCATTCTTCCTCCCATCCTTTGTGAAGGCTGTTCCCTTCACATGCAACGTCTTCTTTTGCTTCCTGACCAGGTCCTACCTGCTCACCAAAACATAACTCCAGGGTTGCTTCCCCTGCAAAGCTTTGTCAGATCCCTAGTATCCCCTCACAGTGAATCCCAGCTCTTGACAGCTAACTGTGAAGCTTTAGGGAAGTTGATTTGCTGCTGCTTTATGGCTTGATTTTGTAGTGTGTAAAATAGGTCTGAGGATAGTGCCCATGTCATCTGGTTGTTGTGAGTTGTAAATGAGATAATACATGAGAAGGAGCTTAGCACGATGTCTGATACACACTACATACTCAAAAAAAGTTAGATATCATTTCACACTGGCTTTATTTTTTTATCTGTATTTCTGCTTTCCAAATCCATGAGTACCTCCAAGGACAGGGACCATGTCTCGGTTGTGTGTGTTATCACTGGGCCTCACTCTGGCTGGCCTGGCTGTATTCTTCAAAAATGGTTACAACCTGATCTTCTGTTAATGTGACTTTGACATCTTTCCCAAGAGGAGATGAGGTGGGGATCTATGTTCCTTCCCCTTGAATGTGGGTGGGCTTATAACTATGGTTGGAATGATGCTACATGACTTTTTGAGGCTAGCCCATAAGTGGCTGTACAGCTTGCAAAGTAATTTCCTTGAGGTGCTTGCTTTCTGAATCCAGTCACCAAGCTGTGAGGAAGCCCAAGGAATAGGTGGACAGGCCCCTATGAAGAGGAAATGAGGCCCCTGTCCCACAACCCTGGCTGAGGTTTCAGCTCGTGTTTAGCCTTAACACATCTCTTGTGTGAGTGAGCTACTCTGAAAGTGTATCCTTTAGAAAGTTGCCTCAACTATTGCTTCGTGGAGCTGAGATGAGGCAACAGACCTAAGATCTTTTCAAATCGCAAATTTGTGAGCAAAATAAATAATTAGCATAGTTTTTTTTTTGAGACAGAGCCTCAAGCTGTCCCCCTGGGTAGAGTGCTGTGGCATTACAGCTCACAGCAACCTCCAACTCCTGGGCTCAAGTGAGTCTCCTGCCTCCACCTCCCAAGTAGCTGGGACTACAGGCGCCCGCC
>CAUYTI010073688.1:0-14616 GCA_963575145.1 Galago senegalensis | reverse complement strand
AATAATTTCTGAAGTATGGGAATAAACTCTTCATCGAAAGTTTGATAGAATTCTGGTGTGAAGCCATCCGGACTAGGGCATTTTTTTGTTAGAAAATTTTTTATTGTTTTTTTGATCTCAGTGCTTGAAATTGGTCTGTTCCGGAGCTCTATTTCTTCCTGGCTAGGTCTAGGGAGAGTGTGATTCCAAATATTGATCCATTTCCTTCACATTGTCAAATTTCTGGGCATAGGGTTTCTGGTAGTATTCAGAGATGATCTTTGTATCTCTGTGGCATCAGTTGTTATTTCTCCTTGATCGTTTCTGATTGAGGTTACTAGAGATTTTACTTTTCTATTTCTAGTTAGTCTGGCCAAAGGTTTATCTATTTTATTTATTTGTTCAGAAAACAAACTCCTTGTTTCATTAATTTTCTGAATGATTCCTTTGTTTTCATTTTCATTGATCTCTGATTTAATTTTGGATATTTCTTTTCTTCTGCTGGGCTTAGGCTTAGATTGTTCTTCTTTTTCCAATGCCATAAGATGACTTGTGAGTTTGTTGATGTGCTCTCTTTCTGTTTTTCAAATGTAGGCATCTAAAGGGATAAATTTTCCTCTCAGGACTGTTTTTGCTGCATCCCACAGGTTTTGGTAGCTTTATCTTCATTGTTGTGCTCGAGGAAGTTAATGATTTTCTCTTTTATTTCTTCCTGCACCCAACTGTCATTCAACAGAAGGTTGTTTAATTTCCATGCCTTTGTGTGGGGTTGAATGTATTTGTTGGAGTTGAGTTCCACCTTTAGTGCCTTGTGGTCTGAGAAGATATAAGGTAAAAATTCAATTCTTTTGATGTTTGTTTTGTGTCCTAGGATATGATCAATTTTGGAGAATGTTCTATGGGATGATGAGAAGAATGTATATTCTTTATCTTTGGGATGGAGTGTTCTATATGTGTCTATTAAGCACAGTTGTTCTATGGACTCATTTAACTCCCTTATATCTTTGTTTAATTTTTGTTTAGAGGATCTGTCCAGCTCTGTAAGAGGAGTGTTAAAGTCCCCTGTTATTATGGTGTTATAGGATATCATATTGCTCAGACTGAGTAAGGTCTGTTTCAAGAATCTGGGAACATTTAAGTTTGGTGCATAAATATTTAGAATTGAAACATCTTCTTGTTGTATTTTTCCCTTGACCAATATAAAGTGACCATCTTTGTCTTTTTTGACTTTAGTTGCTTTAAATCCACATGTATCTGAAAATAATATTGCAACTCATCTTTTCTTCTGAATTCCATTCACCTGAAAAATTGTCTTCCAACCCTTAACTTGGAGTTTTAATTTGTCTTTTGAAGCTAGGTGTGTTTCTTGTAGACAGCAAATAGATGGCTTGTGTTTTCTAATCCCATTAGCCCATCTATGCCTCTTCAGTGGGAAATTCAAGCCATTAAAATTTATTGAGATAATTGATAAGTGTGGTAGTATTCTATTAGTCTTATTTTGAGAGAGTCCATTGCTTAGTTTTATTTTTTGCATCAGTATGGAAGTTAAGATCTGTCCTTTAATTTCTGAGTGCTTACTTTGCTGTTGATCCAATGTGATGGTCAGTGTGTAGAACAGGTTGAAGTATTTGCTGTAGAGCTGGTCTTGTGGCAAATTTCCTCAATGTTTGTATATCAGTAAATGATTTGATTTCTCCATCAATTTTAAAGCTTAGCTTAGAAGGATATATAATTCTGGACTAGAAATTGTTCTGTTTAAGTAGATTAAAGTTAGATGACCATTGTGTTCTTGCTTAGGAAGTTCATTATAGAAGTCTGTAGTCACCCTGGTGGATTTGCCCCTGTAGGTCAACTGGCACTTACTCCTGGCAGCCTGAAGAATCTTTTCTTTTGACTTGACTTTGGACAGGTTCATCACAATGTGTCTTGGAGAAGCTCTGCTAGAGTTGAGGTAATCTGGGGTCCGATGTCCCTCTGAACGGAGTGTGTCAGAATCTTTGGTGATATTTGAGAAATTTTCATTATAATATTCTCTAGTATGGTTTCCATTCCCCTAGGGCATTCTTCTTCCCCTTCTTGGATACCTATAACTCGTATGTTTGAACACTTCATAAAGTCCCATAATTCTGTCAGTGAATGTTCTGTTTTCTCTCCTTTTCTCCCTCTTTAACTATCTGAGTTATCTCAAGAGCTTTGTCCTCTATCTCTGAGATTCTTTCTTCTGTGTGGTCTAATTGATGATACTTTCTATTGCATCTTTAAGTTCCCTAATTGACTGCTTCAGTTCCCTCAGCTCTGCTGTATCCTTTCTACATCCTTCATATTCTTCTTCTCTTATTTGAGTCTGGTTTTGAACTTCCTTTTGGTTGTTTTCCACTTTATCAGCAGTTTCCTTCATTGTTTACATCATTTCCTTCATTATTTTCATCATGTGTATTTTAAATTCCCTTTCTGTCATTTCTAACATTTTGTTATAGGTGGAATCCTCTGCAGTAGCTACCTCGTGGTCCCTTGGGGTGTGGGGGGTTGCTCTGGACTGTGTTTTCATGTTGCCAGGATTTCTCTGCTGATTCTTCCTCATAAATGTTTTTTTTTTTTTAATCTGTTTCCTTGCCCTAATTTTCTTTTCATTTCCACTTGCTCTTTAAGTTATCGTGCCTCTGGACTAGGGTTTCGATGAGTCCTTTTGGTACAGGACCAGAAGGATGAGGAGACTGAAGAGGAAGAAGGAAAGAAAGAAAGAAAACAAAGAAAAAAGAGAAAGGAGAGGGGGTGGGTACAAGGGAATATTGACAAAGAGAAGAGAGGCACAGAAAGAGGGATACAGGAGCAATAGAGGTGTACAGTAGGGTTCTTTGACCCATCCTTAACCCCCCCCAAACTTGGCTTGGTGCCTGTGGCTCAAGGGGCTAAGGCACCAGCCACATATACCTAAGGTGGAGGGTTCGAATCCAGCCCGAGCCCGCCAAACAACAGTGATGGCTGCAACCAAAAAATAGCCAGGCATTGTGGCAGGCGCCTGTGGTCCCAACTACTTGGGAGGCTGATGCAGGAGACTCACTTGAGCCCAAGAGTTGGAGGTTGCTCTGAGCTGTGATGCCACAGCACTGGACCCAGGGGTACAGCTTGAGTCTCTGTCTCCAAAAAAAAAAAAACTAACCTGTGGGGGTGCCAGCTTAGGTAGTTCCCTTGAGGTCAGCAGCTCTTTGGTAGCCTGTTTGGACCCAGTACCCCACCTCCACCAAGTGGAGAAGAAAGACAGAAATGCTATAAATCAAACCAAAACAAGCAAACAGAAAACTTTATGGGATAAAATTGGGGAAAAAAGCAAATAATAAGGGTAGAAACACTAGAAAAAATGAAGTTCTAATTGTTAAAAAGGCAACAATGGAAAATTATATTTAAACTAGAAAAATGAAGGAAAAAAAGAAAGAAAAAAGAAAAGAAAAATCTATAGGGAAAATGTTGACATTAAAAAAATGAAAACAAGGAAAAAAACAAAGCAGTATGAAAATATCTTGCTGAATATTGTCTGGGCAACAGGTGATCTTCTGGGGTATGAGATGTTAATCACAATTCTGATAATGGCTGTAGGAGATGGAGACTGGAGGCGTCTGCTGATTTCTCAAACCCCACAGGGTGGAGAGCCTAAATCTCTCAGCCCGCTTAAAAGGCACTTTAAACTGCTAACCTTGGCCAAGCAGAAGCTTTCTCAGGAAAGCACTTGTCTCTGGGATCATTCCTAAAGTGGCTATCCACTTACCCAGTGTGCCAAAACCTGTCTCACTCTATGACCCTGAGGGCCAAGGCTGTAAGGCATCTCCAACCTGCCTTTAGGCTGCTCAGTCACTAGATTACCCACTCCTGCCTGAACCTTGCTCTGAGACCATGAGGATGGAGCTTGCCCGGGGCAGTTCTCCCACTATGGCTGCACGCAGCCCACAGCCAAACACTATGAGCTCTGTCTGGCTCAGTGGCTCAGTCTGGGGCCCAGGACAACACTTAAAGTCCTCCCTACTCTTGCCCGAATTCTCCCAAGGTAGTTCAACTGAGAGCCAAGTCCAAAAGAAACCAAAACAGCTCACATGTAAGACCTTTCCAGTTTGCAATCTCACTGTGGCTGTACTTAACAGATGCCGGAGGTATTAGACCGAGCAAACAAGCAAATACTTGCCAGTTCCCCACTGCTTTTGTCTTCCTCATGGGGTCCAGTCTCACTGACTCCCTGTGTTCCAAAAGGGATGTTTCTGGGCAAATCCCACCAGTGAGAGATGTCTGGAGTCTTCTCTCCCCGGACTTACTGTGCCCAGTTGCAAGGAAGCTGTTACTCGGCCACCATCTTGCTCCTACCCTTTTGAGTCAAAAATACAATACTTTTGATGAGTTTGATTCCCAGGTCCTGGTAAATGAAGCCATTTTAGGCACAAAGATGGTCATAAGTGGTAAGGAGCACTTTAATATGAAGAGAAAAAAGCAAATAAACTTAAAAACAAATAATGAAAAGTAGCCAGCCATGAAAGGTGGGCATTTTGGTACATTTGGTATCAAATTCCTTGTACATTTCAGTAGCTTTCCCACTGGGTCCTTCTACTATAATGCAAAGTTATAATGATAACCCTGAATTTTCAAGAACAAAATGCTATTTTCAATTTTTTTTTCAGATTTTAAAGTCAGGGAAGTATACATCTATAGGTACAATATATATAGTCAATATGAAGTCTCTGGAGTCCATCTGGCTATGCTCTCCCACTAAACACCTTATAACCTTGAGTAAGTCACTTAGTCTCTGTGCCTAAGAGTCCTGATTTGTAAAATGGGGTTTCTATAAGGATTAAATTAACACAGAAAAGGCTTAGAACAGTTCCTGGCAGGAAGTAAAATGCAGTATAGTGATATCAGTGTTAAATAAATGTAGATTTCCAAAAATATAATGAAAAGTATTGCTTAAAACAAGTGTAAATGAAATTTGGCTATAATTTGGTTACTCCTTTCACATAGAAGGATTAATACTTTGTTTTAGAACCCAGTCCCTGTACTGTGTATGTTTCCTTTATTTACTCATTCTTTTCCCTATCCCAAAAATATTTATTGAGAACTTACCATACTAAATACTGTTCTTGGCACACAGAGTATTCAGATATGAATAAATCCAATTTCTTTGCTCAAACCATAAATAATAAAGGAAGTTTTATTGCCATAATACAAAGTAGGTCACAAGTGATATATAGAAGTAACAGTCAGGTGTTGTGGAGTTTCAGAGAAAAAGTAAGAATCATCAGGATGGGGAGTCAGAAAAGGTTTCAGAGAAGAAATGACATCTAACACAGGCCTTGATTTATTACTAAGATTATTACTGGCATAAGAATAACATGAACAATAACCTAGATGTGAAAGAACATATAGTAAGTGCGGAGAAGTGAACATTCTGTCTTGTTGCCAATGAGAGGGAAGTATTTTAGAGGAATTGGAACTAAGCTTTCAAAGATAGAGCTTTTGATTTGAACTATTTTAACTGTGAAACAGAAAATGTATTATGTGATAAGTATAAAACTATTTTGAATACAAGAGTAATGAGATTAGAGTTGTGCTTTAGGAAATTATTCTGGCTCTGTTGTAGATGATGGATGAAAGTGGTAAGAGATTTGAAGTAAGGATACCATTAATTTCATGCATTCATTCATCAAATGTATTTACTAACTAGTTATGAGGCTAATGTAATAGTTTAGGTAAGAAGTAACAACAGTTTGTAGCAGTGGTTCTCAACCTGTGAGTCACGACCCCTTTTAACTATATTAAAGGGTCACGGCATTAGGAAGTTTGAGAACCACTGTTAGAGTGATGGTAGAAATGGCAATATGGAGGCAAAAAATGCAAGAGACATTGTGAGATAGACTCAACAAACTTGGCAATGGATGGGCTTTTAGAGGTTTTTAAAGAAAGGCTAGGATTGAAAGGTGATGCCAAGGATATTTTAACAGAAGTAGATAGTAAGTCAGGAAGTCTTACTCTGAAAAATGAAAATCTTGGTTTTGGATATGTTAAGTTTGACATGCTAGCAGAGCATCTCGATAGGGATATCCAGCTAATAATACAAGCTCAGAAAGGAGCCCAGGACTAGAGAGATTAACAGGTCATAGTCGAAACAATGCAAATTAATGACTTCACTAAGGAAACAAGCAGAAATAGAGAACAACTGAGGACAGAAAGTTTGATTAATGTGTTCCTCTAGAGAAGTAAACAGTAAAAGAAACTGAGAAGGAATGATTGAAGAGATAAGAGCAAAACCAAAATATTCTGATTGTATTTTCATTTATTCTTTCTCATCTATAGACTCTGGAGTACTCTCCCAATGAATCTCACCCATTTCTGGGGAAAGCATTTACTTAAATCAAAATGCTGAACAACAGATCAAGAATCCATAAACTGAACAGGGGGAACAGTATTACAAATCAAATTTTAGTAGCTAATGTTGAAATTTTTTTGAATGCTCACATTGATTTTTTAGCCCGGTACTGTTTGCCAAATTATCTTTTACATATAAATTACTTAAGGATAAAGGTGACTCTGAGCTCTTATACAAGACATAATTAGCAAATTGGCTTTTATTCATTTATAAGTTTAATGCAAGTACCTGGCTTATAAGCTAAAGGCAGATGGTTTTCTAGACTTCCTTTTGAGTTGAAGAGAACATGTCAGAGCATGACTAAGCTAACCAATGGAAAAGTTAAGTGGTGACATTTATGTTAGAATTTATTTTTAGAATGAGTTCCCATCCTTGGAAATATGAATTTCTATTGCTTCATGATAGGTAAATATCTGGTATGAAATCTAGATTTAAGCTATCTTCCTTAAAGGCTGCACTATTTTTAAGAGGTTAATATTTGGTTTTTCAGTCAACAAATACTGAGTTCCCATAGAGTGGAACAGTGTTGCATTAAACTCATGTAAACTAATTGCAAGTAAATATAAACGAATATAGAAAATCCTCAGAAAGTAAGTTTGATTTCTTTTGAGTCAGGAAAAGGAGGAAATTGGCCAGATGTTCTGATGAGTGCCTGCTAGTGCTTTCAAGGCATATAGAAAACAACTTTCTTTTTACTAAACAGGATCTAGACCACAGAATAATTTCAGGCATGTAGCGCATAGTAGTAACATTTAACCATTCCAAACAGCATCACAATAAGCTATCTTAAAATTATAAAGTAATTTTAAGGGAGAGTGTGACTTATAAAAATAACATCAATACCCCTTTTCCCAGGAATTTATCTATTATATAAGGGATAATATATGTATTGAATAAATATTTATTGAGTAACTACTATAGGTACAATATACTGTGCTAGACAGCTGGAAATGCAAAAATGAATAAAACACAGACTTTCCTAGAGTTTTAGTGTACCAAAGGAGAAAATATATAATGATTTATACAAACACACATACAGAGGCTCCAAAAAATGTATATAAATAGTTTTAAAAAGGAAAAAAAAACTATATTAAATTTGTAATACTCAAGTCATGTTTGACTTCTACAGTTTACAAAAGGTGCTTTAATGTGACTTGTATTCATCTTTGGTTGTTATATATTATTACAATTTTAATGCAGTTTTTTTCTGTCTTAAAATGTGTATATATTTTGGGGGATCCTCTGTGTATATGTATGACATGATATAAATATCCAAAAGGAGAAAGAAATAAAACTCTATTATGAGAGTGCCAATGATTAGGCACTTAGGGAAGGCTTAATGGAGGAGCTAGAATTTTCCAGTAACTGTTTTGACATTTATAACTTCAGAAAATTTATACACTTTTTGCTTGACTTTGATATTTTGAAGTTATTCTGCAAAATATATTTTTTTAAATGAAACAGTGCTACTCAAAGCCTTCAATTGAGAAGATGATTTATACCTTAGAGTACTTTTTAAATTTTAATAATTAACGACCATATTTTGGAGAAGTTTTACATTTACAGAAACATCGAGATATAAATTCAGAGTGTTCATATATATTTTTATATATATATATATATATATAAAAATATATATATATCCCTGTTTCCTCCCATAGTACAGTTTTTTATATTATTAACATCTTGCTCTAATGTGGTACATATGCTTAAATTAATGTTAGTTATTTTTAAAAGTTACATTATTAATAACTAAGTCCACAGTTTGCATTTGGACTCACTTTTTTGTCTTGTATAGTTATGTGGTTTTTGGAAAATTTATAATGCCATTTATCTACTTTTATATTATCATATATAATAGTTTCCCTGCCCTAAAAATCCCATGTGATCCACTTATTTATCTCTCCTTCCTTCCTCCCAAGTTCAGCAATCACTGGTCTTGTTGCTATCTTATTTTTACCTCTTCCAGAATGAGCTATAGTTCGAATCTTATAGTATTTAGCCTTTTCAGACTGGTTTCCTTCACTAAGCAGTTTGTATTTTAGGTTCTTTCTTTTTTTTTTATAACTTGACAGTTCATTTCTTTCTATAACGGTATAATATTACATTGTGTATATGTACCATAGTGTGCTTATCCCTTCACGATTTGAAAGATGTCTTGGTTGCTTCCAAATTGGGGCAGTTATGAATAAGACTGCAGTAAACATTTGTGTGCAGGGTTTTGTGTAGACATAAGTTTTCAACTCATTTGGGTAAATAACAAGGAGCATAATTGCTGGGTCATATCATAAGACAATGTTTAGTTTTGTGAGAAACTGCCGAACTTGTCTTTTATAGTGCTTACACTAGTCTCCATTCCCACCAGCAATAAATGAAAGTTCCTGTTTCTCCACATCCTTATCAGCATTCAGTGTTAATAATGTTTTAGATTTTAACCATTCTAAGAAATATATAGTGCCATCTTGTTTTCTAATTTGTAAGTGCCTCATGACATAAGATGTTGAGCATCTTTTCATATGCATATTTTCCATTTGTATATCTTGTTTGGTAAGGTGACTGTTCAGATCTTTGTCTATTTTTAAATTATTTGTTTTCTTATTGTGGTTTAAGAGTTCTAGTATGTTTTGGGTATCAGTCTTCTTTAAGTTTTTTTAAAACACTTCTTATATATTTACAAATATAAAATCAGGAATGAATTTATACACTATGAATGTCAGTTAGTTACAGTGATACTAGTGTACTAGAGAGAGTGGATGCCAAATTTAGGTATGTCTTTTGCAAATTTCTTCTCACACTATATAGCTTGTCTTTCGCTTTCTCTTGATAGTGCCATTTGCAGGTCAGACATTTTTAATATTGAAATCCTCCTTACTAATCTTTCACAGATTGTGTGTCTGGTGTTACATTTCAAAAGTCATTGTCAGACTCAAGGCTACCTAGATTTTATCTTCTCTTGTCTCTTATAAGATTTATAGTTATGCATTTTATAATACATTGAGGTTTATGATCTATTTGGAGTTAAATTTGTTTTGAATGATTTATGGTCAGTGTCTAGAGTCTTTTTATTGTTGTTCACATCCAGTTGTTCTAATACCATTCATTGAGAAGATTTTCCTTTCCCCATTGGGTTGGCTTTGCTCCTTTTATCAAATATCAATTGAATATATTTGTGGGAATCTGTTCTGTTTCCCTTTTTTGTGCTCTCTGTTCTGTTTCCATTGATGTGTTTGTCTGTTCTTTGACCAGTACCACATTGTCTGGATTACTATAGCTTTTGTAGTAAGTCTTTTAGTCAAGTAGTGTCAGCCATTTAATGCTGTTTTCTTCTTTGGTATTGTTAGCCATTTTGAGGTTTTTGCATTTTTGTGTTTTTTGCCTTTCTTTGTTAACTTTAGAGTATCAATTTGTCTATATCCACAGAATTACTTGCTGAGATTTTGATTATGATTACAATAAATCTGTATATCAAGCTGGGGAAAACTCACATCTCAGAAATATTAATTCTTCTTATCCATGAATGTGAAATATCTCTCCATTTATTTAGCTTTTGATTTCTTTGAGTTTTTTAGTTATACACATTTGTTAGATTTATACATAATTATTCCATTTTATTGCTAATTTAAATTGTGGTGTGTATTTTATTTGAAATTGCATTGACGGTATATAAGAAAGTAGTTGACTTGTATGAATTAACCTGGCCTGTTCATAATCTCGAGGAGGAGGCACACCTTAATTCTCACCATTAAGTATATTGTAAGCTTTAATGTTTTTATAGATTTTTTTAATCAAGTTGAATAAGTTTCCCCTCTTTCTAGTTTGCTGAGAGTTTTTATGACTAGGTGCTGGGTTTTGTTAAGTAGTCTTTTTCTATTGATAGCATATGGTTTTTATTCTTTAGCCTGTTGATGCGATGGGTTAAATTAATTGATTTTCAAGTGTTTAACCAGCTTTCCATATCCATAATAAATTCTACTTGGTCATATTATATAACTATTTTTATACATTGTTGGATTTGATTTGCTAATATTTTGTTGAGGATTTTTTTTTTATTTGTGTTCAGGAGAAAGAGTAGTCTGTATTTTTCATTTTCTGCAATTGCCTCATTTTGGTATTAGAGTGATGCTGACCTCCTAGAATAAATTAGTAAGTATTCCTTTACCTCTATTTTCTAGAAGAAATTATAAAAAATTTGCATAATTTCTTTAAGCATTTGGTAAAATTCACTAGCAAAACCACTTAGACCTGGTGCTTTCTGTTTTAGAAGGTTATCACTTACTGATTCAACTTCTTAACATGTATAGACATATTTAATTTATTCCTTCTTTTATAGACAGAGATATTTTAAGAAATTAGTCTATTTTTTCTAAGTTATAAAATTTGTGGGCATAGAGTTGTGTACAATAGTCTTTTATTATCCTCTTACTGCTCATAGAATCAATAGTGATGGCCCCTCTTTCATTTCTTTTTTTGAGATAGTCTCAAGCTGTTTTCCTAGGTAGAGTGCCATGGCATCATAACTCACAGCAACCTCCAGATCTTGGGCTCAAGTGATCCTCTTGCCTCAGTTTTTCTATTTTTAGTAGAGACAGGAGTCTCACTTTTGCTCAGGTTGGTCTTGAACTCCTAAGCTCAAGCAATCCACCTGGGTTGGCCTCCCAAAGTGCTAAATTACAGATGTGAGCCAACACATCTGGCCCCCCCCTTTTCATTTCTGATGTTAGTAAATTATGTCTTCTCTCTTTTCTGCTTTGTTAGCCTGATTAGAGGCTTGTCCATTTTATTGTTCTTTATTGTTGACTTCCTCTGTTGATTTTGTTTTCAGTTTCATTGATTTCTGTTCCAATTTTTATTCTGTTTATTATGGATTTATTTTCTTTTGCTAATTTCCTAAAGTGGAAGCTTATATTGCTGATGTTAGATATTTCTTTTCTAATGTATGCATTCGATGCTATATGTTTTCCTCACACTGCTTTCACTGCATCTCACAAATTTTGATAAGTTGTACTTTCATTTCTATTTATTTCAAAATATTTTAAGAGTTCTTTTAAGACTTCATGACCCATATGTTATTTTAAAGTGTGTTGTTTAATCTTTGGGGTATTCTATCCATCTTCTTGCTATTGTTTTCTAATTTAATTTCATTGTTGTCTGGGAACAGACTTTAGACCACATGTATTCTTTTAAATTTGTTGAGATCTGGCTTGGTGCCTGTAGCTCAGCAGTTAGGGCGCTGGCCACATATGCCAGGGTTGGCGGGTTCAAACTGAGCCCCAGCCTTCCAAATAGCAGTGACAACTACAACAACAACAACAAAAATAGCCGGGCATTGTGGTGGGTGCCTGTAGCCCCAGCTACTTGGGAGGCTGAGGGAAGAGAATTGCTTAAGCTCAAGAGTTTGAGGTTGCTGTGAGCTGTGATGCCATGGCACACTACCAAGGGTGATATAGTGAGACTCTGTCTCAAATAAATAAATAAATTAATTAATTTGTTGAGATCTATTTTGTGACTGAGAATATGGCTTAACTTGCTGAATGTTCTGTATGAGTTTGAGAAGAATTTGTTCTGCTATTGTTGGATAGAGTGGATAGAATATCCAACTGGTGCCATTTAGAATCAAGTAATTGGTGCTATTCATTTCAACTGTATCTTTATTGATTTTCTACCAAATGCATTTATCAATTACTGATGAAGAAGTGCTGACGTCTCCAGCCGTAATAAAGGATTCATCTATTTTCCCCTTGTCATTCTATCAGTTTTTGCCTCACTTATTTTTGACATTTTGTTGTTAGTTGCATACCCATTAAAGATTGTTATATCTTTTTGTTGTTGTTGTTTTGTTTTGTTTTCTCTTTTGTTGATTTTTAATTTTTATTTTTTTATAACCAAATGTGTGATTTATTTTGGAGCAAAACATTTAAAACTTTTTTTTCTCAGTAAAGGGGAAATATAACAATAGGAGATTATACCCTGGGTACATGCTAATTACCACATTCTATACAATGTAGATGTGCTTACAGTATATTCAAAGGTATTTTAAATAATTATCATTTGCATTTTTTTTGATACAGTCTAACTATGTTGCCCTCCATAGAGTGCTATGGTGTCACAGCTCACAGCAACCTCAAACTCATGGGCTTAAGCAATTCTCTTGCCTCAGTCTCCTAAGTAGGTGGGACTACAGGCATCTGCCACAATGCCTGGCTATTTTTTGTTGTTGTTGCAGTTGTCACTGTTGTTTGGCAGGCTAGGGCTGAGTTCGAACCCGCCACCCTTGGTGCATGTGGCTGGCACTGTAACCACTGTGCTATGGGCACCGAGCTCTGGCTAGTTTTTAGAGACAGAGTTTCACTCTTGCTCGTGCTGGTCTGGATCTCCTGAGCTCAAGCAATCCACCCGCCTCAGCCTCCCAGAGTGTTAGGATTACAGGTGTTGAGCCCCTGCACTCAGCCAATAATAAAAATTCTTGAGGCACCTTTTTTCCAGAAGTAACTATTATTTTGAATTTTGTGTTCATTATTCCCTTGTTTTTCACCATGCATGTATCTCTAAACAATGTTGTTTAGGGTTTACACACATTTTTGATATTTATGTACATGGATTTACACTGTGTATATTTTTCCAAAACGTTTACCCCCTCAATATTATGTTTGTGAGATTCATTCATGGTGATGTGTGGGGCTTCGCTTTTACTGCCTAAATATTCTATCGTATAGATATACCGTAATTTATCCATTCTCCTGTCAGATGTTTACTTTAGTTAAAAGACTTTTTATTTTCTTGCAGTTTTCGGCCAGGGGTGAGTTTGAACCCGCCACCTCCGGCATAGGGGGCTGGCACCCTACTCCTTTGAGCCACAGGCTGTGCCCTGGTTAAAGGACCTTTTTACAAGATAATATATGCTTATGATTAAAAAAGAAAACGGTGAGCAATATGTAAATATATAAAGAGAAAGTCCTTTCCACGCTTTCCTCTTATGTCTTACAAAAGTAACTACTGTTAACAGTTTAGTTTCTTTTTTTAGAGACAGAGTCTTACTTTATTGCCTTCTGTAGAGTGCTATGGAGTCACAGCTCACAGCAACCTCCAACTCCTGGGTTTAGGCGATTTGCTTGCCTCAGCCTCCTGAGTAGCTGGGACTACAGGCACCCACCACAACGCCCGGCTATTTTTTTGTTGCAGTTTGGCCAGGGCTGGCTTTGAACCTGCCACCCTTGGCATATGGGGCCGGTGCCCTACTCACTGAGCCACAGGCGCTGCCCAACAGTTTGGTTTCTTTACCTCTAGACTTTTTCTATGCATATGTACTATTGTGTGTGCCCGAGCGCGTGTGTGCACAAAGGTAATAAGATCACACACACACATTGTTCTGCAATTTTTTTCATTCAGTCACACAATATAAACAGCTTTCCATGTTATCACATACATATTTATCTCGCTCTTTTAAGTGTCTTCCATTTATTCCTTAGTTTGTATATTCCTTAATTTATTTAACCCATATCCTATTATTAAACATTGTGTGGTTCCAAGTTTTGCTATTATAATAACGTTGTAATGATTGCCCTCATACATATGTATGTCTGTGCAGAAAGTGGAATTGGTGGGTCGAATATATTCAAGTTTAAAGGTTTTA
Organism: Galago senegalensis; assembly: GCA_963575145.1. NCBI lineage: Eukaryota > Metazoa > Chordata > Mammalia > Primates > Galagidae > Galago > Galago senegalensis. The sequence continues at coordinate 604 of CAUYTI010073688.1, read as the reverse complement.
CTGATACAGTTGATTGATTTCCAAAAAGGGGTCAGTAATTTACATTCCCTCTGACACTGCACGAAGACAGTCCTTTCAGTGATGGACAATAGCTGACTCAATGTTTTTTGTTTCTGATTATAAAAGGACGTTTCATTTCTGGATACATTTAGAGAACACAAACTAGTATTAAGAAATAAGCAAAATAGCCTCTAGTCTTATTAATCAGTAAGACTTATCATTAGATTTCTGGCATCGTTAACGTCTACTCTTTTCTTTTTGTGTGTTGAGGCCCTTTGCCATTCAGGAGAGATATGTTCCGACACACCAACAACTCCCCAAAGTCTATATTTCTATAGCACATTTCACTCACAAAACACGGTTTTTACACCAACTGTAGCCCCTTCACTAACATACAGTGAACTTGTTCATATCACAGATCTACACTGCCATCACATTCAAACAGCTCTGATTTATTTGTTTATTTTTTTTTGAGACAGAGCCTCAAGCTATACCCCTGGGTAGAGTGCTGTGGCTTCACAGCTCACAGCAACCTCCAACTCCTGGGCTCAAGCAAGTCTCCTGCCTCAGCCTCCCAAGTAGCTGGGACCACAGGCACCCGCCA
>CAUYTI010073685.1:0-12097 GCA_963575145.1 Galago senegalensis | reverse complement strand
TCTTTAAAGCGTTCACAATCTTTGGATGACAATGCCCTTGGTTAACAGCACTATAAGAACTCAGGAAGTCAAAATATTTTCTGCCTTCTACGTCCCATAGGTAAATACCTTTTCCTCTCTCCAGGGCTACAGGTAAAGGATAGTAGTTATGAGCATCATATTTAGATTCCCTTTCAAAAATGTACTCAGAGGATGGAGGTCCTTGGACTGTTTTTTTAGTTGCAACAGATGTGGCAGAAGCCACTGAAGAATGAACTCCACGACGAAGCACAACAACCTTCTGCAAATGTGCTAGTTTGGAAAGCATTGTATCCTTTAAGCAGGAAAACCACAGACCAACAATCCTTTCTTCCCATAGTTCAGACTAGAATACAGATTTTTATCCAAAGATGCTGGGACAATATTCAGAGAGCTCAATGTCCCCTGACGGGTGCGGAAGACAAGCGACTCTCAGGGCGTCGACGAAGGGCAGCTTCTTCTCTCACTTTTAAGGACACTTGTGATTATGTTGGAACCACTTGGGTAATGCAGAATATTTGCCCCATTTCAAGAGTCTTAATTTAATCACTAATACAAAGTCCCTTTTGCCATGCAAGGTAACATATTCACAGGTTCCAGGGATTCAAACATGGACCACTTGCTGGAGTGGCATTGGGTCATCTACCACACAGGACAAGAGTTCCATCCAGATGACCCATAGACTCTCTAAATGCCAAATGTCTAATACAAAAGTGTCCTTTTTCCCACAGTGTCCCTTGTTGGTGACTGGAATCACTGCCCATTTGGTCTCCCAAACAGCTTCTACTCTTTTCTTTCTCTCTAGGAACACATCAGGCTGGACCTGCTCCCTCCCACTTTGCTGACCCTCTACATTCCCTGATTCTCTTTTAGTTCTGACCCCATCTTGTCTAGTGTGTGTTACTCTAACAGTCATCTACTTGCTTTCTCTAATTCCAATTTTGTGCCTCTCTAACCCACTCTTCCCATCAGAGTATCTTTCTAAAATCTGAAACTGCCTGTGACATGTCCTTCATTGTCAGTTTGCGTAATGGCCCTACTGGCTACAGAATGAAGTCCCTAGTCCTCAACCTGATGTGGGAAGCATCAAGCCCTAGGCCTCTGGCTTCATGTCTTCCCTCTTCCACTTTACTAATCCTAAATGACTTTCTTTGTTTTGTTTTTTTTTTTTTGCAGTTTTTGGCCAGGGCTGGATTTGGACCCACCACCTCTGGCATATGGGGCTGGTGCCTTTTGAGCTACAGGCACCGTACCCTAAATGACTTTCACTTCCTTCCACACCTTTTCACATCTCTATGCCTCTCATAATTCTTTAGACTTGGAAGCCAGACATTCTCTGTGTCCTTCTGGGTCAACTTGAATGCCATTTCCACTAGAAAGTTTTCCTAATCCTTTGCGACTTCAATGTATTTTACTCATATTTCTGCTGAGTCCCCTTGTTTGCTAATGTGTCTTATAGGTGGTAAGCAGGACTCCATGTTTTATCTAATTTTTTTCTATCTCTAGGTTTCAGCTGACCATCATACAATGCTTAGGGATGAGTTACTATACTAATATTATACAGCCATGTCCCCTGCATAGTAGTTCCATTTATCCTATGGTTTCTTTACTATTTTGCCTTGTTTGTTATCAACTTCTATCAATAAAACAGTCTTTCTAATCCTTGTCCCCTTTGTCACACTACATCTTCAGTGTGATGACAGTTGCCATACATAATAAGGTTGTTAGGCATATGAACTTCCCCTACTTGAAGCAAGGCTTTACCCTATTAGGCCTGTCCCTGAGCCATGAGGTCACCTGTCCTCCTGCCATGTGGTACAGTATGTTCTGTACTCAGTTTTATTAGGGTGAAATGTTCTGTATATGTCTGTTAAGCCCATTTGTTCTAGAGTTGTGTCCATTGCTTCTTTGTTTAGTTTTTGCCTGGGGATGTGTCCAGTTCTGTCAGAGGGGTGTTGAAATCTCCAGCTATTATGGAGTTGGAAGATATCATATTGTTTATATCATTTAGCATTTGTTTTATTTATCTAGAAGTTTTTAGGCTGGGTGTATAGATGTTAACGACTGAAATCTCTTCATGTTGTATATTTCCCTTGATCAGTATATTGTGCTTATCCTTGTCTTTCCTTATTTTTGTTGGTTTAAATCCAATTATATCTGCAAAGATCACAACTCCTGCTTTTTTTCTGACTTCCATTTGCCTGGAATATTGTTTTCTATCCCTTCCCCTGTGTCTTGTTCTATCCTTAGAGGTTAGATATATTTCTTGGAGACAGAAAATATTAGGTTTTAGTTTTTTAATCCAGTCAACCAGCCTGTGCCTCTTCATTGGGGAAATTCAAACCATTCACATTTATTGAAGGAATTGATAAGTATGGTGGAGTTTTGTTCATCTTGTTTTGTGGAAGTCCAGTGCTTAGTTTCATTCCTTATGGAATGAATTATGGAAGCTATGCTTTGTTCTTTAATTTGTGGGTGTGTGTTTACTTTGGTGATGGACCGTTGTGCTGGTCGGTCTGAAGAATGGGTCTGAATACTTCTTGTAGAGCTGGTGTTGTTGTGGCAAATTTCCTCAACATTTGCATGTCAGTAAAATATTTGATTTTACTCTGTCACATATGAAACTTAGTTTAGCAGAATACAGGATCCTGGACTGAAAATTGTTTTGTTTAAGAAGGTTAAAGGCTGATTACCAACCTCTTCTGGCTTGAAAAGTTTCATTTAAAAGGTCCACTGTCACCCTGATATTTTTCCCTTTGTAGGTAAGACTTCTTATGCCTGCCCAAAGTTCTGATTTGGGTGGATCATGTAACTCTGACTTGTCTCTGCCGAGCTTTAAATATTTTGTACTTAATTTGGAGGCACAACTTTGGGTGGATTTTCAATGAAAGAGCGTCCTGGTCTCTCTCTGGTGTCCTCCAGAAGATCCCACTTTCTGCTTTTGAGCTTTGATTGATTTATGATGTGTTCCTGGCCATGAAGAATTTGCTCAGGATTTGGGTCTGATGCTACACTTCTGCCACCTGGTTTCATTAGAAGACTTAATATTCATTATTTCCCCAGGGAGATGTGGTGACCTCTTAAGGTTTGGCCCGGGAATGTTCTGTGGGAGCGGAAAGATAAAGTGAGAGAGAGGCAGTTTCAGGTCATTGGGAGGTGGGGTTTGGTGGAACAGCTATTCACCTGTAGCATCCCTACTAAGTGCGAGGTAGCCTGGAAGAAGACTGAGTTTTCATGTCAACATGAAGGACACTTTCATGGTGCTTGATTAATCATCAAATAATATTTTGGATGGAAAAAGTTCAGAAACTAAATCTGGAATTTGAGTTTCTCTCGGTTATGCATCATTCCCAGTTACTGCTCTAAGATTGCAATGTGGCAATTCTACCGCCAGATGGCAATTAAGACCATCATTTAAATTGATTTTCTCAACTTGCTCTGCAGAGGGAATCCCCGTGGATGCTGGACCTAGGGGCTTTCCTATTTCTAATTCAAGAAGGAAGAAGGGGCCGTGCAAAGCTTTCCAGACCAGCTAGATTCATTTATCTATTATCCATCTATCTATTATCTACCTACCTACCAATCAATCAATCAATCAATCATCTGTCTATAGATTGATTGTGTTCCATAGTGGTTTAGAGGACAGACTTTGAAGCCAGAATATCAGAGATTAAATTCTAGTCCTGCCTGCCTTGTAATGGCTGTGTGAATATGCATCTCTATGCTTCAATTGCTACTTCTATAAAATGTGAATATTAATAGTATTTGATGGTATGTGATTTTTGTTTGGATTACTTTTCTTAAGGGTGTAGAAAATGCATAGTACTCACTAAATGTTAAATACCTGTTAAATAAATCAACTTTTTTTTTTTTTTTGAGACACCCTGTCACCCTCAGCAGAGTGCTATGGCGTTACAGCTTACAGCAACCTCCAACTCTTGGGCTTAAGCGATTCTCTTACCTCAGCCTCCCAAGTAGCTGGGGCTACAGGTGCCCGCCACAACGCCAAGCTATTTTTTATTGCAGTTGCCACTGTTGTTTTAGCTGGCTGGAGCTGGGTTCAAATCCTCCAACCTTGGTATATGGGGCTGGTGCCCTACCCACTGAGCCACAGGCACCGCCCCAAATCAACATGTTATTATAACACCACACACATTGTTTAGTATGATATAAACATACGAATTTAATTTAGATGTGTCAGTGTATATTTCACTAATGAACTAAATATGCTTGGGAATATTAGAGAAGAATGATAATATACCAAAAGATAAAATAATATTTGAATATGTAGTCTTTTCTCGACACAAGATAGTAAAAAGCTCTTCTTTGCTTCATGAATATTTTACACAGGTGCTAATCAAATCATTTTGATGCACATCAACTGAATAAAACACTTCTATTAACTTGTATTTATTCTATTCCTTGAAAAATATGAGGAAGATTTTTCTCAGGACTCTCATAGTTTTAATTTGTGAACACTCACTGGCATTCGTGGATAAAATGCTTGCAAGAAGATGTGAACTCACCCTGTATCTCTGAACCCCTGGGGCTCTGCACTCTTGTCAGCCCATGCTTGACCTCAGTCAATTTTTTAACTATTTCAGCTAAATTATTTTTGCCAGTTGTCCAGCTGTGTCTGCCCCAGGTAAGCAAACACTCACATCCCACTTCTCCCAGATTTCATGCTAGTGGGTGTTCCTGAAATCTCAGGTCTGTAATGGGTTCAAGAAAAACTGTAACCTTGTCTGACTTTCTCTTGTTGTAGGGGTGGGAGTATAATTGCTTTCAATTGTCTGTATCCCCATGAAGAAATCAAAATTTTCTTTAAATGTGTATGAATCAAGACATTGAGGGAGAATTCTTCTGGCACTGTGTGGACCAGGTTTGGCCAGATAGATAGAAGAGTTGGAAACTCTTACATCTTGCTTCATACTCTCTATGCATCTTCTTATCAAGAAGCTGAGTGCAGTGGGGAATGTACTGCTACCAGACTCGATCCAGATTCATGTCTACTACCTGGTATGTCTTCCATTTAGCATGTAAGTAATTTCTCAATCTTATTGCTATTCCTGTTAAGCATAAACAATGATCTAGGCCATGAATTTTAAATTCTTCTTTGCATCCCGAATTGTGGCCCACTTATTCTTGGCTATGAACTTGCCAATGGCAAGATGAATGCTCTGAAAAAAGAGATATCACCAAATTGTCACAGAGAGATAGCTTACGTCTGTATGGATGGCTCGGTCATGATAGGCATGTAACTAGCTTCTGGGTGAGGAGCAGTCCCTGGGAAGGGTCCAGGTGTCACAAGGGAAGCAGAAACACAGAAAAGTGAAGGAAGGATAAATTGGAAAGAAGGTGAGGGACAAGAGTTCTGCATGGCCAAATCATCAGCAGTCTTGATGTTGTGAGAATGAAGGAAATAAAAAGAAGGGGGGAGAGATGAAATTCATTAAAGAGCAAGGCTCATTCATACAAGGCAAAGCATACAGCCTGGCCTTTTCTTCTCTCTGTCTGTCTTTCTGTGGTTTACTGTAACGGGGCATTGGGCAGGCCCCAGGGTGATCCCATTCTCTTCATCCCAAACTTTTAAAAATGCATTTCTGTATTTTGACTCCCTAGTCTCTCCCTAGAGAGACTCCTGTAGTATGACTTGGCTTCCATATTCTTTGAAATGTTCAGAATCCCTGACTTCCTTTCCTCTGTGGTGTAACTCAACACAGCTTCTTGTTCCATCTTCTTCTTTTACTGGTCCTCCTCCTCCTCTGTAGATAGAATCTTACTCTGTTGCCCTGGCTAGAGTGCAGTGGGGTCAACATAGCTCATTACAACCTCAATTCCTGGGCTTGAGTGATTCTCCTGCCTCAGTCCTCCAGTAGCTGGGACTACAGGTGTGCACCACCATACCTGGCTAATTTTTCTTTTCTTTCTTTCTTTTTTAGAGATGATGTCTTGCTTTTTCTCAGCCTAGTCTCAAATTCCTAACCTCAGTGATTCTCCTGTCTCAGCCTCCCAGAGTACTAGGATTACAGCTGTGACCCACCATTCCTAGCCCCTGAACAGCTTCTTGATGCCAGGACGCACTGCCTACATAAAACTGTCATATCATGAAGATGAAATATCCTTGAATACTACCAATTCGAGGGGAAACCAGCATTTTTTTTTCTGACAAAATATATTTCTTGTTGGAAAAGGTATTGTTGAGGTCAGAGCTTTTTCTCTGTTTCTGTCTTTCTCTCCAGTTCTAGAAATGTTTAGAGAATATGAATTAAGGAAAAAGAGACACCATGTGGAGGAAATTTCATGGTGGCATGAAACAAATTTGGGAGCATGAATGCCATGGACAGGACATCAGGGCCCTGAAAGGCAAATATACATCAGTTTCTTGGGACTTCACTGCTCTTTCCTATAGTTATTGGAACCATAACTCATTCCTGGGGAGGAAGGAGAGGAGCTGATTCTGTAAAAAGAAGTTCATTTCTACTCTAAAATATGGTTCTCCGATTACCTTTCTACAATAAAGCCAGAAGTCAGAGGGGAAAGTCATGACCTTCAACAGTAGTAAATAGTGTTGGGCAGATCTAGCATCACAGGAGTTTTAATGAACACAGTCATCTTGTCACCAGCTGTTGACTCCTCGTTTCTTGTCTTCTTGCAGTTGAAGAATGAAAACAAGAGACATTTTTGAAGTAGCAAGCCGCAAAATTTATGAAGTACACCTGTAGACGCAGATGCAGACTGCCAAGCAAGATTAGCAAGCAATAGTATACTCCTGAAGGGGGGTGGCACTCATCCAGCAGACACCGGCACTGGAGTTTCCGTGTCATCCCTTTTTCTCCTCTCTGGCCTCCCTTCCTTTATGATGTCATCTCTTCTCTCTCTGTCTCTCTTTCTCTTCTCTTTTTTTAACCTATGGGGATGTTGTTTCCTTTCTGCTGTCACCTCAAAAGATTGGGCCCAGAGGTGTTATGGGGTTAAAAGGTCACTGGGAGGGGGACAACTGGAATATTATATGTGTCCAGTGTTGCTTTTGTTTATTTCTTGTGACATGTGAAGTCACCCATATCTTTGTTGTTGTTACAGTCTGTTCTCTTACTTGGCAGACCACTTACTTGTGTTGTTTGCTTTTGTATTTTCGCTGCTCACATCTCACTTTTCTTACACTAATATTCTGTGAAACTTTCAGGGGTCCTTATTTATCAATGTGTTTTCTTTTTTTTTTTTTTCTTGAGACAGAGTCTCACTTTGTTGCCCTCAGTAGAGTGCTATGGCATCACAGCTCACAGCAACCTCAAACTCTTGGGCTCAAGTGATTCTCTTGCCTCAGTCTCCTAAGTAGCTGGGACTATAAGCACCTGCGACAACACTTGGCTGTTTTAGAGATGGGGTCTCACTCTGGCTCGAACCCATGGAACTCAAACAATCTATCCACCTTAGCCTTCCAGAGTGCTGGGATTATAAGTGTGAATCTCTGTGCCCGACCCCTCAGTGTGTTTTTTCACTCAGCAGCCAGTTTGTGTACCCAGATTGTTGTACCTCCTTTGCTCATGTCTAAGCTCGTGTCTCACTTTTCTACGCACACCAACAATCTGAGTTACATACAAATAAGGAAGAAATGCCACCAAGAGTTCCTACCAGTTGTACTCTCATTCAATTCATGAATGAATATACATGAATCCCTTCAGTAATCAAATTGTTAGCTGCTGGTAGAATGTTTTTTTGGCTCTTCTGTCTCTTGAGGTCTTAGGTACATATTTTTTCTTATGCCTCTGCTTTGGGGAACTCTTGTTCCAGGAGTAAGACTGTGTGTGGGTTGTTAGGTCAGGACATCTGTTGGGGGGATGGTGAGCAGGACACAGAGATGTGGTTTGAAAAGGTTAAATGTACCTAAGTTTGAGAGAGGTATCAGGAGCTCACAGATCATTGTTAGATAAACTCCAGATGAGGAAAAAGAAATGTATTTCTCTTATTGACAGTTACATAAAAAAGAGAAAGTATACTCACTCTCATCAAAAGTAACATGTATAGCTCTTTATTATGAAGCTTATTTATAGTTCATAATAACAGGCCTCTGGCATATATCTCATTTTTACAGAAGTGGAAGTGAGATGGGGAACTGACAGGTACTAGGAAGTAGAAATGGCTGTGATGGGGAAGAGGCACATAGGAATATTTATTTTTGACCTAGTTAGTAAGTTATTTGGATATTTCTTTATAATTTTTGTTAAACTTTGTATGTGTGTTTTATGTAGTGTCTCTGTTATGTTATTCTCACAATAACCCAGTATAAATTAAAATAAGACAAAAAAGATAAAAAGAACAAATGTGTGCCTGTAGTCCCAGCAACTCAGGAGGCTGAGATGGGAGGATCACTTGAGCCCAGGAGTTCAAGCTCAGCCTGGACAATATAGCAAGACCCCATCTTTAAATAATAAACAAAATGTATAGGAAAAAAATACATATATATCCCTCAGAAGGTAACCCCAAGTCAAGTGTTTGAAAGCAAGTGATTTATGTAAGAGTTGATTATCCAAAGTGCTTTTTAACTCTTGTGATGATATTTTTTGATAAGTAGGAGTTGTTAAATTTATTTATTTATTTATTTTATTTTTTTGAGACAGAGTTTCACTATGTCACCCTTGGTAGAGTGCTGTGGCATCACAGCTCACAGAAACCTCAAACTCTTGGGCTTAAGTGATTCTCTTGCTTCATTCAGCCTCCCAAGTAGCTGGGACTACTGGCACCTGCCACAACGCCCGGCTGTTTTTTGTTGTAGTTGTCATTATTGTTTGTTTGGCAGGCCAGGGCTGGGTTCAAACCCACCAGTTTCTGTGTATGTGGCTGGCACCCTAGCTGCTGAGCTATAGGTGTCAAGCCAGGAGTTGTTAATTTAATTAAGTCAAGTTTATTCATCTATTCTCTTTTAGGTTAGTGCTTTTAATAATTTGTTTAGGAAATCTTTAACTACTTAAAAGTCATAAAGATATTCTCTACTTTTGTCTTCTAATAGATTCATAGTATTGCATTTCATACCTAGATTTTTAATTCATCTAAGTTAGTTTATATATTGTGTGAGGAATAAAATGTGATATAATAAGAAATGAAATATATATTTGGTCTCTGCCTTGGTTCCTAGCACACAACTCCTAAAACCTCTTTCCTACCATATATATATTTATTTATCAAAAAAAATCATTAAATTTTAAAAATTTATTGCAACAGATTTGGAGGTTACAATTGTTTTTTGTTACATGATACATTCTATAATGCTGAAGTCAGGGCTTTTAGTGTGCCTATCACTGAATAGTGTACGTTGTACCTGACAGGTAATTTTTTTTTTTTTTTGGAGACAGAGTCTCATTATGTCACTGTGGGTAGAGTACTGTGGCATCACAGCTCATAGCAATCTCTAACTCTTGGGTTTAAAGTGATGCTTTTGCCTCAGCCTCCCAAGTAGCTGGGACTACAGGTGCCTGCCACAATGCTGGGCTATTTTTTGTTGCAATTGTCATTGTTGTTTAGCTGGCCTGGGCTAGGCTTGAACCTGCCAGCCTCGGTGACTGTGGCTGGCGCCATAACCACTATGCTATGGGTGCCGAGCCCTGACAGGTAAATTTTTACCCCTCACCCTCCACGACCCTCCATCCTGGTAGTTTTCAGTGTCCATTACTCTACTTTATGACTATAAATACTCACTATTTAGCTCCCACTTGTATGCGAGAACATGTAATTATTTATTGCTGAGGTACTTAGGATAATATTCTCCCATTCCATTCAACTTGCTGCAAAATCTATTTATTTAATTCCCTTTTATGGCTGAGTAGTACTCTATGATGTAAGTATATAACACATTTTCTTTATCCATTCATCAGTTGATGAGTACTTAGATTGATTCCATACCTTTGCAATTGTGAATTGTGCTACCAAAACATTCAGGTGTAGGTGTCTTTTTTTATAAATGATCTGTGGATAATAATTTATCAATAAAGTATTTATTCCTCACCAATCTGAAGTGCAGCCTTAGTCATAAATTTAGTTTAAATATATTTTGGGTTATACATGTATCATGCCATCTATTTGTCTATGTCTGTGCCAATAACACAGTGCCTAATTACCATAGTTTTATGTAAATGTTTTGACATTAGCAGAGAAAATTTTTTCATCATGTTTACTCTTTTTTTTTTTTTGAGACAGAGCCTCAAGCTGTCCCCCTGGGTAGAGTGCCATGGCATTACAGCTCACAGCAACCTCCAACTCCTGGGCTCAAGCGCGTCTCCTGCCTCTGCCTCCCAAGTAGCTGGGACCACAGGCGCCCGCCACAACGCCCAGCCATTTTTTTGGTTGCAGCCGTTATTGTTGTTTGGCAGATCTGGGCTGGGGATTCGAACCCACCACCTTAGGTGTACGTGGCTGGCGCCTTAGCCAGTTGAGCTATAGGCGCCGAGCCCATCATGTTTACTCTTTAAGAGTAACTTGGCTAGCATACTTCTATTGTCCAAAGTACTTCTATTGGCTAATGTACTTTTATAACATTTTAGAATCAGCTTATAAAATTTAAAATAATAGAAAATCTGTAAAAATTTTAATTGAGATGCATAGAACCCATAAATCCATATTGGGAACTATAGGAGTCAGTGGTACATAAAGGAGAGTTGTCATCTTTTTAAGATTTAATACGACATATGTAATATTTTGTAATATTGAGTATTCCACTCCATGTAACAGGTGTATTTTTTCATTTATTTTGTATTCTTTTGATGAAGCTCATAAAATTTTATTTTCCCTTTAGAAATTTTGTATATCTTTTGTGAGACTTATTGCTAAATACTCAATTAATGCTGTTATAAATGGTATAATTAAAATTTGATTTCAAATTTGTTCCTGGTCTATAGAATATTTAAAAATGCATCTTGTGAGGCGGTGGCTGTGTGGCTCAAAGGAGAAGGGCGCTGGCCCCATATGCCAGAGGTGGCAGGTTCAAACACAGCCCCGGCCAAAAAAAAAAAAAAAAAAAAAGATCTTGTGAGTTCAAGACCAGAACTCACAAGAGTTGTTAATCTCTAAAAAATAGCCAAGAGTTGTGAAGGGCACCCATAGTCCCAGCTACTCAGGAGGTTGAGGCAAGAGGATCGGTTGAGCCCAAGAGTTGGAGGTTGCTGTGAGCTATGATGCCATGGCACTCTACCAGTGGTGAAAAGTGAGACTCTGTCTCAAAAAAAAAAAGCCATTAATTTAGCCATTTGCTAAACTACTACTTGAAACTCATGTAGCAGTAGATTATTTTGGATTTTTAAAATTCATATATTTTCATATGCAAAATCAATAGTTTTGTTTTTTCACTTGCAACCATTGTTCCATGATTTTTCTTTTGGCCAGGGCTTGGTTTGAATCCACTGCCTCCAGTGTATGGGGCAGGCACCCTACTCCTTTGAGCCACAGGTGCCGCCCATTCCATGATTTTTCTTGCTTGGCATTTGATTTTCCCCAATAAATGTACAATGCAGCATTTGAGGCAGAGAAGTTCTTCATGGGAATAAAATTCTGAGGGTAGAGAGCAGATCTTTTTCAGCCACTTGGTGACACTAATATATATATATATAGTGTGTGTGTGTATATATATATGTATAATATATATTAGCATGTCTATATATATATTAGCACCCCAGCTCTGTCATAGCCACCAATATCTGCACATCACTGTGAAAGCAGATGAGCTCATCCTTGATATATATATTTGAGACAGCATCTCACTCTGTAACCCTGGGTGGACTGCTTGGCATTGTTGCTCACAGCAACCTCAAATTCTTGGGCTCATGTGATCCTCTTGCCTCAGCCTCCTGAGTAGCTGGGACTACAGGTGCCCACTACAGTGCCAGAATGGCTTTTCTTTTTTTTTTTTTTTGATAAATAGCCTCAAGCTGTCCCCCTGGGCAGAGTGCCGTGGCATTACAGCTCACAGCAACCTCCAACTCCTGGGCTCAAGCGAGTCTCTTGCCTCCGCCTCCCAAGTAGCTGGGACCACAGGTGCCTGCCACAACGCCCGGCTATTTTTTGGTTGCAGCCATCATTGTTGTTTGGC
>CAUYTI010073684.1:0-28988 GCA_963575145.1 Galago senegalensis | reverse complement strand
AGACAACCTACCCAATGGGAAAGGATATTTGCGTATTTTGAATCAGACAAAAGTTTAATAACTAGGATCTATACAGAACTTCAATTAATCCACAAGAAAAAAACCAACAATCCCATACATCAATGGGAAAGAGAGATGAACAGAACCTTCTCTAAAGAAGATGGATGAAAGGCTAGCAAATACATGAAAAAATGCTCATCATCCCTAATTATTAGAGAAATGCAAATTAAAACCACCCTGAGATATCATCTAATCCCAGTGAGCATGGCCTATATCATAAAATCTCAAAACTGCAGATGCTGGTGCAGATGTGGAGAGAAAGGAACACTTTTACACTGCTGGTGGGACTGCAAACTAATACAACCTTTTTGGAAGGAAGTATAGAAACCTCAAAGAACTCAACCTAGACCTCCCATTTGATCCTGTAATCCCATTACTGGGCATCTATCCAGAAGGAAAAAAAAAAACCTTTTATTATAAAGATACTTGTACTAATAAGCTGTTTATTGTAGCCCATTTTACAATCGCTAAAATGTGGAAACAGCCTAAATGCCCTTCAACCCAGGAATGGATTGGTAAGCTGTGGTATATGTATACCATGGAATATTATTCAGCCATTTTAAAAAAATGGAGATTTTGCAGCATTTGTCTAACCTGGATGGAGGTGGAACACATTATCCTTAGTGAAGCATCACAGGAATGGAGAAGTATGAATCCTATGTATTCAACTTTGATATGAGGACAATTAATAACAATAACATGGTGGGGCATGGGGGAAGGGGTGAGCAGACAGAGAAGGAGGGAGGGGGTGAGGGTAAGGACAAGAAAAAAAAAGAAAATAGTGACTAATTCTCACATAAATTGGATTCAATTCTGACTAAAGTACATTACTTAAACATTAATTTTTACTTCAACTTATTAATATGTTTAGGATACAAGATACTGCATCCTCATTTAAAAGCGAATTATGTTTATAATTTCCCCTTTATAATAATGTATTTTTTCCAATTTTAATATCGGGTGTATCCAGATTAAGCAGAATGATTTTGAAGGATTTCTTCTTTTTCTATTGTCTATAAGATTTGGCATGATCTGTTTTTTGAAATTATCTTTTATTTTTATTTATAAATATTGTCTATTTTTTGAGACTTTGGGAAAAAAAAAGAAGTTAATTTATGACTCCACACTGAACCTCAGAGTCAAAGCATTCTATAATAGTCATACTCTTATTTGACAATGTGAATGTTACTTTCTTTGCATTACTATTATTATTGCTTAATACTTTGTTGCAATCCTCTGACTTCTTTTCTGAATGTATTTATTTTCATTCTTTACAAGGTTACTGTTTCTAGTCCTAATCTTAAACATTGTTATTGTTGTTAAATTTTAAGTCTTTTTAATTCTGTGAAGGCAAAAAGTGGAAACCTAATAATCACATGTATATGTAAAAATTAAAAAAAATTAAAAGAAATGTAAATGTCATTCTTAGCTTGGAGAAGACTAGGATTAGCATAGTTTTGAGGCCCATGAACCAAAACTGGCCTGCCACCTGTTTTTGTTAAGTTTTATGTATGTATTGAATACGGCTGCCTTTGCACTATAACAGAGCTAAGTAGTTGTAATGAGGCAATATGGCCATAACCACTGTGCTACGGGTGCCAAACCCGGCTATGTTCTTTTAAACCAACCACCTGAATACCATCAGAAAAAAATAAATGAATTAGTAAGGTATCAAGACAGAGAGAATTAGTAGGGTCAAGTTTGGAAGAAGACATAAGAGAGAAGGACCTGATATCTGGCACAGCTCTATTCCTCTAAACAGGATAATTATTGATTATGAAGAAAAAAGGTAAGAGGTAAGCAAAAATCAAAATTCAAAGTCTGCCTAGTTGGGAGTCCCAGGTGGGAACCCCCCACAATAAAGTCTGTCAATGTCTGGAAACAAACAAATAAAAACAAAGTCTGCCTAGGAAGAAAGGTCCTGGAATAGACCAGGCTTTTTATCAAGGACCCTGAGAGGCTACTACAATTTAGCAATACATGTGAAACAAAATAGATCAACCTTTACCAGGGCTGAAATCCAGGCTGAAATCATCTCAGCCTAGATGGATGGAGACTTAAGATGATCTGCCTTAGCATCATAGAAAAAAATATTCTTGTAGAGAAACATAAAATAACAAAGAATCTCAAATTATTACTAGAATTTCTGTATAATATACACAATGTCCAACATGATAAAAAACAACCAAGCATCAAAACGAAAAATGTGATGACAGAGAAAACTATAGGAAACTCAGATAACTGAGTTTCCTTCACTACCTTGAAAAAACTACTCCTGAGGTGGTCAAGAAATGAAATGACAAGATTTTTAAACATAGGCACAGAACAGAAATAGCTGAAGAGAAAATGTAATAAACTAAAAGCTAGGTCAAAAGAAAATATGCAGAGTGAAGTATAGAAAGAAAAAATAAAGGAAAATAAAGAATTGAGCAAAAAGGCCAGGAGTGGTGGTCTATAATCCCAGCACTCTGGGAGGTTGATGTGGGTGGACTGCTTGAGCTCAGGAATTCCAGACCAGCCTGAGCAAGAGTGAGACCCCGTCTCTAAAAAATAGCTGGACATTTATGGCGGATGCCTGTATTCCCTGCTACTTGGGAGGTTGAGGCAAGAGAATTGCTTGGGTCCAAGAATTTGAGGTTGCAGTAAGCTATGATGCCACTCTACCCACGGCGACAGAGTGAGACTCTGTCTAAAAAAGAAAAAAATTAAGTAACAGAAATACAAGGAATAGAGTGATGGGGTCTAATATAAGCATTAATTAGAACCTCTGAAGGAACAGACACATAATTGAGGAGAAGCAGTATTTGAGGAAATGACTGAGTATTTTCCCAAACTGAATGATTACCAACACTCAGATTCAAGAGGTTCTACAAACCCCAAGAAATATAATTTTTAACTAAACAAAAAAATAGAATTAAATTTTACTTGCAATAAACCTTCAATTACAGTTTTCCTCTAATTTTAGGAAATATTTATATTGTGTTTCTTTCCAGTTCTAAGGCATAAAGAGAGTTAAGCTGCCAGGCTGAGATATGTGTAAGTTTTAGAGTAAAAAGCCATTTGCAACTACCTGGCACTATGCTATATACTAGGAAAAGCTGCAAAAAAAAAAAAACAAAAACAAGGGCAGCACCTGTGGCTCAAAGGAGTGGGGCCCTGGCCCCATATATCAGAGGTGGCAGGTTCAAACCTGGCCCCGGACAAAAACTGAAAAAAACAAAAACAAAACCCAAAAAACCCTTCTCCTGGTGTCATAGAATTTACAGTCTTATTAATTATACAGGCAAGTAAAAATAGCAAAGGAGGAGCTTTAAAACAATAGGGGGACACAGCTAAAGTAATACTAAGAAGAAAACTTATAGCACTAATTGTTTTACATTAAAAAAAGGAAAAAAATCTCAATCATTTAAGCTCCCACCTCAAGAATCAAGAAAGAGAGCAAAATAAACTCAAAGCAAGAAGAAGGGATAAAAATAAAAGCAGAAATCAATAAAATTAAAAACAGAAAAACAACAGAGAAAAGTAATCAAACAAAAAGATGGTTCTACATAAGATCAGTAAGAAGAAAAAGCCTCTAGAAAGACTGACAAAGACAAAAAGAATAAAGGCACAAATTACTAATAAAATAAATTCAGGAGGTATTGCCAGTTTACCCTGAAGATTTGAAAAGGATGAGGGAATACTACAAACAACTCGACACATAGAAATTTGACAACTTAGATGAAATGCACCCACTCCTTAAAAAGCATAAACTATCACAATTTACCCAATATGGAATAATTTGAATAGTCCTACTATTATTAAGGAAACTGAAACCATAATTTAAAAACTTGTTGGCCAGTGCAGTGGTTCACACCGACAACCTACAACTTTGGGAGGCTGAGGCAGGTGGAATGCCTGAGCCTAAGGAGTTTGACACCAGCCTATGGGTATTGTGGTAGGCGCCTGTAGTCCCAGGCTCCATAGGAGGCTTAGGCAAGAGGATCACTGTAACCCAGGAGTTTGAGGTTGCTATGAGCTACGATGATACTACGGCACTCTACCCAGAGTGACAGAGTAAGACTCTGTCTCAAAAACAAAACAAAAAAACTCCAAACTCCCAAAAAATCTCTAAGCCAAGATGGTTTTACTGAAGAATTCTAACATATGTTTAAAAAATAATTTTTAAAAAATGTTTTAACATCAATTATACATAATCTCTTCTAAAAGTAGAAGAAAACACTTCCCAACTCATTTTATCATGTTTATAGTACCCTGATACCAAAATTAGAGAGACAGTACAGAAAGACTACTACAAATCACTACTCTTCTCATGAATACAGAAACAAAAATACTTAAAAGTACCAATTAGTATGTGAAGTACTAATATATAAAGTATTACTAAACAGAATTCAGCAATATACAAAAAGAATTATGATCAACTGGGGTTTATTCCAAGGATGCAAGGCTGGTTCAATATACAAAAATCAATAAATATTAGTCATCAAATTAACCACCAAAGGAAAAATCACAAGATTTTATGAAAGATGCATAAAAGGCACTTGACAAAATCCAATACTCAATCATGAAAAAAAAACTCTCCTAAAACCAAAAATAGAAGGAACTTCAACCATGGATAAAGAGAAGCCTAATAAAGAACAATGTATCAAAATCTAACAGCTAACACAAAGATGAAAGACTGAATGCTTTCCTCCTTAGTTCAGGAATAAAGAAAAGATGTCCGTTCTCACCACTCTTATTTGACACAGCACTGTTAAGTTCTGAATAACATAATAAAAGAAAAATAAAAAGTAAAATAAAAAAAGATGAAAAAAATAAAAAGGCAAACAGATTATACAGGAAAAATAAAACTGTCTCTAATTGTCAATTTGGAGATGATATGAATGTCTATGAGGATAATCTCAGTCTATGAAAAAAATTCCTAGAATGATTTTTTATAGAGATAGACAAGATTATGCTAAAATTTATATGTTAGGCAGAAGAACTAGAATAGCTACAATAATTCTGAAAAATAAGAAAAAGGTATGAGGAATCAGTCTACTCATTCAAGATGTTATCAGCTACGGTAATCAAGATAGTGTAATATTGGTGGAGGGCTAGATGCATGGATCAATGGAACAGAATAGAAAACTTATAAATAGACCCACATAAATACCCTGAACTGATTTTTAACAAAGATACAAAAGCAAATGAAAGGAAGAGAGAGAGCCTTTTCAGTAAATGAAGCTGAACATTCCTGGGCAAAAACGGTTATATACCTTGGACAAAAACTAACTCAAAATGTATCATAGACTTAAAGGTTAAAACATGCAAGTATAAAAGTTTAAGAAAAAAATAAAACTCTTTGCTATCTAGAACTGGGAATATAGTTCTTAGACTTAATACTGAAAGTACAATTCATAAAAGGGGAAAATTGGTAAATCAGACTTTAGTCAAATTAAAAACTTTTGCTGTGTGAAAAAAGCTATTTAGAGGTTGAAAAAACTACAGCTTGGAAGAAAATGTTTGCAAACTACATGTCTTAGTCTGTTTTCTGCTGCTATCACAGAATACTGAAGACTGGTAATAGAAGATTATTTGGATCACAGTTTTGAAGACTGGGACATCCATGAACATGGCACTGGCTTTTAGTGAGGGTCATCCCATGGTGGAAAATACCACATGGCAAGAAAGTATGCATGAGACAGAGAGAAAACTAAGGCCAAACTTACCTTTTTATCAAGAGTCCACTCCTGTATGTAGTAGCAGCATTAATCCATTCACAAAGAAAGACCTCATGATCTAATCACTTATTAAGTGCCCTATTTCTTGATACTGTTATAACGACAATTAAATTTCAGCATGAGTTTTGGAGGACACAGCCAAACCACAAAATCATATATCTGAAAAAGAATTAACTTTTGGAATATATAAAGAACTCTCAAAATTCGAAAGCAAAAAAACAAAACAAAACTTAACCAACACCAAAATGGGCAAAAGACACTTCACCAAAGACCTATAAATGACATATGGGAGAATGATAAAATATTCAACTTCATTAACTATTAGAGAAATGCAAACTAAAAGATACTTCTACATACCAAGAAATATGGACAAGGACAAACAATAGTGACACTATCAAATGATGGTGAGGATATGGAGAAAGTAAATTACTATGTGTTCCCAGAGAAAATGTAAAATGGTATTTAGTTACTATGGATCAAAGGTAACCATGAGAAAAATATGTTCTAACTCATTAAACAAATCCAACTTATTATCAAAGTAAACAAACTATTCAACCCAACAAAATGGAAAATATCAAAATTTTCTTTTCTTTCAAGACAGAGTGTCACTATGTTGCCCTTTGGTAGACTGCTGTGGTGTCACAGCTCAGAGCAACCTCAAACTCTTGGGCTTAAACATTTCTCTTGCTTCAGCCTCCTATGTATCTGGGACTACAGGCACTTGTCACAAGGCCTGGCTATTTTTTTGTTGCCGTTTAGCTGCCCTGGGCCGGGTTCAAACCTGCCACCCTCGGTATATGTGGTCGGTGCTGTAACCAGTGTGCTACAGCACTGAGCCAATATCAAACAAATTTGAATGATATGCTCCCAATCTGGTGAAGCTCCCCCACTCATATAGACACCTGCCTGCCTAGATCTTTAGAAAATCACAGAAAAGGTAAAGACAAATCCTACATGCAGCTGCCCAAGGCTCCAGCTCTCTTATTTACCTGTTGGGAAGCTAAATGGCTAGACAGAAACTATCAACCAGCAGCAAAATACCCTACTTTGAAACTTAAAGGAAAGATCCAATGGTTAAAAAAGCAATTGTCTATGTGTGGGAAGTGGCAAAAAAGATACTACCCCCGCATTTCATAAGCCAGACCAGCAAGAACTGATTCATTTAAAAATGAATAATAATTCATAGAACCTTAACATCTTATAGTGGAAAAAATGAACATAGGATATGACACAGAAGAGGAGTGAAAAACCTAGTTCTGTATACTTAATACAAAAAAAAAAAAAAGAAAAAATCATACTCTGTAGAGGACTGCTTTATACTGAAGAGATAAAAGCAATTATAGAGATAAGAGTAGATATGAAAGACAGGCAATAGAGACCCAAGAAAGGAATAGCTTATATTCCAAAGGAAACAAAATAAAAAACTGATGGTTCTGAGGGAGAAAACATATATTTATAGGCTTAAATACCCAGCAAGTTACCATTCAAGAATCAAGATAACTGGAAAACATTTTAAAATACACAAGGGCTCAGTACCCATATACTCTTGGTACACACTGTCTACTTAAAGATATAATTCAGTCAGAGATGAATCTAAATTCTTAAAACTCCACCAACTCACAAATGGAGAAATCATACAATGAAAGCGTTAGTAAGAGACATGTAATCCTTTCTAGTGTATAACTTAGTAACTGTACAGTAATTATGAAACAAAGCAGAAATATTAACCTGGAAAGAAAAGCTTCATAGCATAAAATGATGAAAGTCCTAGGCAAAAGCAGCTTCTCTTGCCAACTGAACTAGTAGCAGGGGTGGGGACGGGTGAGAATGTGTTGCTAATAAGTATGTGTTCCAATTCATAACACGAGTAACTCAGATTTGTGATTTAAAAACGTGAATTATAAAAATCTTTAAACACACAAAAAATGTAACAAACCCTCCATACCTTATCACATAGATTAAATTATAATAAAAAATTGGCCTATCTACTTGTTATTTTCTCAATTGATCACAACATTTTAATGCAAATCTAGAGAACAAAGTCATCTCATCCCTATACACTTCTATATACCTCTCTGAAAATAAAGACATTTACTCACAAGCCACAATATCTAACAAAATTAACAATAATTCTTTGGACCCATCTAATCCAAAGTCTACAATCAAATTTCCCCAACTATCTTCTATAATCACACTGTCTCAATTAGTTTACAAAAGTCTTTTCACAGTTGCTTTGTTTGAATTAGAATTCAAACTGTATACACATGCACAGACAAAATGAATAAAAGAAGGTAACACTTTATAGAACAAATAGCTATTAAGCATGAACCCAAGTGAAACACAGATTTCTCTAAAAAAACTAGTATGTGTGGCATTAGAAAACATAGGGTTAAAAAACAATAATAAAGCTAATTTTATCAAAGGTGGCTGAAAGCTATATAACCTGAATAGACAAATAACCACAGAAGAAATAAAAGATGTCAAAAGGCCAGACTTCAAAAACATCAAGCCTGTTCCTGGATGAACTATTTTAATCTTTGAAAAACCAATTTTTATGTTATACAAATCATTCTACAAAACCAACAGAATTTACCAATTCTGGCTCTGTGCCCATAGCACAGTGGTTACAGCTCTGGCCACATGCACTGAAGGTATTGGGTTCGAACCTAGCCCAGGGTAGCTAAACAACAAAGACAATTGCAACAAAAAAATAGCTAGGCGTTGTGGTGGGTGCCTGTAGTCCCAGCTACTTGGGAGGCTGAGGAAAGAGAATTGCTTAAGCTCAAGAGTTTGAGGTTGCTGTGAACTGTGAAACCACTGCACTCTACAGAGGGTGCTATAATGAGACTCTGTCTCAAAAAACAACAACAACAGAAACTTAACCAATCCTTCTTTTATATAAAAGTTTGATGTCATTATTTGACAAAGTGAACTCCAAAACAGACAGCATAGAAAATCTCAGTCTAATCTCACTCCAAAATAATCCCTGTCAAAGAGAATGCAGCACAAACATTAGTTAGTATCCATCTAAAGCAGAGTTCCCTGGGAGCAAGCACTAAGATTAGGTACCTGTGTGAAAGTAATTAGGAACTATTCTGTGGGAAAATACTTAGAGGTAAATAGGACACTGAAGGTAAGGAAGGTAAACAAGGGTAAGATACCAAGGAAGATCCCATGGAGGATAATTCTAGGTCATTCCTCAGAGTAGCGTGGGAGACAATGTAGTCACACCTCAGTTGCTGGGTTAAGGCTGTCCTTCGGAAACAAATTTCCCAAATACTTCACAGCATGTACACTGGCAAAGCAGCCTCTGCTTTGAGGGTGGCCCTCCAACAGCGAGAACAAGAAGCTCCATGGAGCAGATGCTGGGAATGAACACACACCAAATACTGACAAAAACGAAGAGAAACCAGTTCTACAATAATAGTTTTCATAATACATCACTCTTAATGAATAGAACCAGACAAAAGACAATAGAGGACTTAAATCAACACAATAAACAAACTAGATCAAACAGAAATATATAGATCGTTCTATCCAACAATAACAGAATACATATCTGTCTCAAGTACACATGGGACACTAACCAGGACAGCCCTATGTTAGGCCACAAATAGTCTCAATAAATTAAAAAATATAGATATCATACAAAGTATCTTCTCTAACCATAACGCAATGAAGTTAGAAATCAATTATTGAAGGAATACTGAAAACTTCACAAATCTGTGGGAATCAAACAATCAACAGACCAAAGATAAATCATAAGAGTTAATTAGAAAATACTGAGACAAATGACAACAAAAACACAATTTATCAAAACTTATGGGACACAGAGAAAGCAGTGCTAGGTGGGGATTTACGGCTGCTACTTATTCTTATATTAAACCAGTGGTTCTCAACCTTCCTAATGCTGCGCTCCTTTAGTAAGGTTCCTGTGGGTTGCGACCCACAGGTTGAGAACCACTGTATTAGACAAAAAGAAAAATCTCAAATCAAGAACTTATTTTTACAACTTAAAGAACTAGAAAAAGAACTAAACCCAAAGCTACCAGAAAAAAGAAAAGAAAGAGCAGAACAGAGATAAAACTGAAAATAGAAAACCAAGCCTTCTCAAACTTCTCTGAAAAAAGAAGAGAACACTTCCTCGTTCATTTTGTGAAGTCAGCAATATTCTGGTACCAAATCCAAGGAAACTAGAAGAAAATTACAAACCAACATCTATTATGACATAACAATTTTCAACAAAATACTTCCCCAACTGAATTTGGCGGCATATTAAAAGATTGTACACCATGTCCAAGTGGGATTTAGTTCAAAAATAGTTCAACATATGAAAATCAGTCAAGGTAATACACCATTGCAAGAATGAAGTAAAACATACCTACACACACACACACACACACACACACACACAGACGTGCGCCCCCTTCCACACACACACAGTCATCTCAATTAATGCAGAAAAAACATTTGACAAAATTCAACACTCCACAAACTAGGAACAGAAGGAAACTACCTCAACACAACAAAAGCCATATGTGAGAAACTCACAGTGGAACGTCATACCCAGCAATGAAAGCTTTCCCTCTAAGATCAGCCCAATTTTATTACTTCTCTTTGACATAGCACTGGAAGTTCTAGCCAGAGCAATTTAGCCAGAAAAAGAGAGAGAAGACTTCCAAATTGGAAAGAAATAAAATTATCCACTTGCAGATGATACGATCTTATATGCTGGAAACCCTACAGATTACACACACACACACAAAATTGTTGAAATAAATGTATCCTATTTCTTGGCTGAATTTGATGTCAACAAACAAAGCATCAGTGGAACTTTTGTACGTTAATAAATATTTGAAAAAGAGAGTCCATTAATAATAGAATCAAAAAGATGATAAGCAGATAGTAAAGGCTTGTACAACAAAAAATACAAAATAGTTGCTAAGAGTGAGTAGGGTGCTGGCTCCATATACCAAGGGTGGTGGGTTTGAACCAAGCCCCAGCCAAACTGCAACCAAAAAAACAGCTGGGCATTGTGACGGGTGCCTGTGGTCCTAGCTACTTGGGAGGCTGAGGCAAGAGAATTGCCTAAGCTCAAGAGCTGGAGGTTGCTGTGAGCTGTGACACCACAGCACTCCACCAAAGGTGATAAAGTAGAAACAGGGTCTCACTCTTGCTCACACTGGTCTTGAAATCCTGAGCTCAGGTGAGGAAAAAAAAATAATAATAAATTAAAGACATAAATGGAAAAACATTACAAGCTCACAGACTGGAAGCCTAAATATCATTAAGATGTCAGTACTACACAAAGTGGTCTACACAGTCAATGCAATTCCTGTTAAAATCCCTACAATGTCTTCTGCAGAAATACAAAAACCCATCCTCAAATTGAAATGGAATCTTCAGGGGCCCTGAATAGCTAAAACAATCTAAAAAGAGGAACAAAGCTGGATGACTCACAACTCCTGAATTCAAAACTCATTACAAAGCTAAAGTATGCAAAAAAAAATATGGTATTGGCATAAAGACAGACATAAGACCAAAAAAATAGTTTACAAATAAATCTTTATGGTTTATTTATGATTTATCATTCATGGTCAAATGATTTTTGGCAACGGAGCCAAAACTACTCAATGGGCAAAGGACAGTCTTTTTAACAATGGTGCTGGTAAATAGGATATTCACATATGAAAAAAGGAAGTTGGGCCCTTATATAACACAAAATACAAAAATTAACTCCAACTGCTAAAAGTATAAAATGCTGAAGAGAAAAAATGGAGCAAAAAAGCCTCGTGACATTAGATTTGGCAATGATTTCTTGGATATGATACCAAAGACAAAGTCAACAAAAGAAAAAAATAGGAAAATAGGATTTCATGAAAATTTTAAAAATTTGTTCATCAAAAGATACTTTCAAAAAGTAAAAAAGGCAAACCACAGAATGAGTAAAAATATTTGTAAATCATATATGCAATAAGAATTAGTATCCAAAATATATAGATAATTCTTAACACTCAACCAAAAAAAAAAAAACCCAACCAAATTCAAAACTGAGAAAAAGACTTAAATAGACATTTTCCAAAGAAGATGTACAAATGGTCAATAAAAACATGAAAAGATGCTCAACAGCACTAATTATTAGTGAAATACAAATCAAAGCTACATCTCACTCTCATTAAGATGGACACTGTCAAAAATCAGAAAGTGTTGGAAAGAACGTGGAAAAATACACTCTTGTGCATTGTTGGTGAGAATGCAAAATGGTACAGCTGCTGTAGAACACTGTGATAATTTCTCAAAAAATAAATAGAACTGCCATATGATTCAACAGTCACACTTTTGAGCATATATCGAAAAGACTTGAAAACAGGTCTCAAGGAGACGTTTGTACACCTACATCCACAGCAGTAGTAATCATAATAGCTAAAATGTGTAAGCAAACCAAGTGTCAACCAACAGATAAATGGACAAGCAAAATGTAGTATTTACATACAATGAATTTTCATTCAATCTTAAGAAAATTCTGACATGCTCCAAAATAGACAAATGTTGAAGACATTTTGCTACATGAGATAAGTCAATCACAAAAGGAAAAATCAGGTTTAATTCCACTTATGTGAGGTACTTACATACCACTTATGTTTGGTAACGGTTCCACAACATAAATGTATTTAATACCATGGGAACTTTGTCCCCCCAAATGATTAAGATGGTAAACTTTATGTATATTTTACCATAAAAAAAAACAGTGATAAAGATGTTGATTTCCTCCAAATTAACCTATACATGTAATCTGATCCCAGCTAAAACACAGGACAATTAAAAAAAAATTAACTTAGTAAAAAGTACTCTAAAAATTTGAAAAAATAAACATGTAAACATAACTGGTAAAGGAAGAGAAGTAGACTAAGCCTATCATACTCATTTTAAAATATAAGAAGATTTTAAAAAATTAAATAATATGGCAAATATCATTCTAAATTCTATTTGGAAAAATAAGGTGTACGTAAATGGGAAGTTCTCAAAAAGAGAACTGAGAAGGGTAAGGCAATAAACCCAGCTTACCATGTATTATTTAAAATATATTACCTACAAAAAAGAGCTATATTAATTAAAACAATTTAATATTCAGATTGAAAAGACTGTGAATTTGTTAAAAAAATTCATTCATTTTTTTAAGAGCTGGGCACTGTGGCTCTTGCCTATAATCCTAGCACTCTGGGAGGCTGAGATGGGTGGACTGCTTGAGCTCACGAGTTCAAGACCAACCTGAGCAAAAGTAAGACCCCCATCTCTATTAAAAATTGAAAAACTGAAGACAAACTGGTACCAAATCCAAGGAAACTAGAAGAAAATTACAAACCAACATCCATCATGACGTAACAATTTTCAACAAAATACTTCCCCAACTGAATTTGGCGGCATATTAAAAGATTGTACGCCATGTCCAAGTGGGATTTAGTTTAAAAATAGTTCAACATATGAAAATCAGTCAAGGTAATACACCATTGTGTATATAGAACGTTCTATCCAATAATTTTCAATTTTCCAAATTGAAAAACTGAAGCAGGAGGATCACTTGAGCCCAAGTTTGAGGTTGCTATGCTGTCACGGCACTCTACCAAGGGCCATAGCTTGAGACTCTGTCTCCAAAAAAAAAAAAAAAAAAATGCATTTGTAAATACTGAAGACATGGCACTGAGGAAATTTTTCCTTTAAAATCAGACTGTCAGAAACTATATTGTTTGAAACTTTCAATGAGAATGGAACATCCCACTCTTGAATGGATAATGGATCATTAAGAAGCAAAAGCAGCCTTAATTTCCAACTGAGAACTTCAGATAAGGGGTTTCCAGACACAACATTCCACATTTATCTTAACTTCATAGTCTCCAAGGCAACAAACCCTGAGTCTGCTCTTCAGCCTAGGCCTGATAGCAACATAGTGACATATGGTCTTGTGCTTTAATTTAGCAAACATTGTTGCATTTAAATTTTGCCTATTGGACAAGAAGGAAAAAGGAGACCTGGCACTCTCATGCACCCCTAGACAAATCCCACTGCTGCCCTTCTATGAACAGCTATAGAGTCCAAGGTGAGGGAAGATGCACTCTCCACAAGTTACCTACCCATGCTGCTCCAGCTGAGAGGAGCTCTGCCTCCCCCAGTGGCAGGTCAAAAGTGCAGCCACCACAGCCCACACTTATGCATTCCACTGGTGGCCTAGGGACTCCTCCTCCTCCTCCTGTCAGTCAGAGTCAGAGTCTAGACAGGTCCCATCCCTCTAGTACTCAAGGACACTATCCAAGGGCCTGGAAACTGCCCAGCTCAGTCCACCACCATAGGAACCTGATAACTTCTGCTGGGGTCTGAGTTTGGGCCAACCGAATCTCAGATACCACCGTAGGTAACAACCAAGGGACTGGCCTGTCCACCAAAACCAGCAATGCCAGGGTTCCAGTGGGTGCTCCACAACCACTAGTGCCATCACCCACATTATACCAGCTTCCCAGGGGCCTGAGAATCTGCCCATAAGCCTGGATCTAAGCAAGCCACCATGAGACCCAAGAATCGTCCTTCACTAATACTCCTGCCAGCATAACTCACACTGAGGCCTCACACCAGGCACAATTCAGCCCACTGCTGACACCACTGGGCCACCTAGCATTTTAGTCCCCAGCAAATTTCCTTAAAGCTGCCACTAATAATTGTACCCTAAACCACCAAGAAAATTCCAAATATCACCAATAATACATACTGCTGAAAAAGTCATACAGAGATCACTGTACTGCATGCACCCAAATTCAAAGCCAAATCACCTTATTCAACTAACAATATATATAAATCTTCTGGAAAAAAATCTACCTGAGGGAAGTAATTTCTAAAAATTGGAAGAGCCAGCTAGTACAATCAGATGTGCAAATAACAACATAAGAGCACAGGAAAAATAAAGGCACAAGAAAACATAAAACCAAAGGAATACAAAAATTTTCCAGCAACAGATGTCAATGAAAAAGAATCCACAAAATCCTGGATCAAGAATTCAAAATACTCTATGGGAGGCCAAGGTGAGTAGATTGCCCTGAGCTCACAGGTTTGGACAAGCCTGAGGAAGAACAAGACTTCCTCAGGCCAGAAAAATAGCCAGGTGTTACAGCGTGCGCCTGTAGCCCCAGCTATTTGGGAGGCTGAGGCAAAAGAATCCCTTAAGCCCAAGAGCTGGAAGTTACTGGGAGCTATTATGCCACGGCACTCTACCAAGGGCAAAAAAGTGAGAAACTGTATAAAAAAAAAAAAAAAAAAAAAAAAAAAAATTCAAAATACTGATTTTAAGGAAGTTGAATGAGATAAAAGAGAACTCTGAAAAACAACACAAAGAAATAAAAGAAACCTCAGCATAAAAATAATTTACCATAAATTCACATATTTTAAAAAATAACTAATTCTGAAACTGAAGAATTCACTAAAGGAATACAAAATAATTTAAAAGCTTCAACAATAGCCCAGATCAAGGAAAAGAAAGAATCACAGAGCTTAAAGACAGGGCTTTTGAAATAACCCAGTGAAACAGAAAAAAGGAAGAATTTTCTATTTTTTTAATTTTTGTTTTTATTTTATTTATTTTTGAGACAGTCTTTTGTTGCCCTTGGTGGAGAGCCATGGTGTCACACCTCACAGCAACTTCCAACTCTTGGGCTTCAGTGATTCTCTTGCCTCAGCCTCCCAAGTAGCTGGGACTACAGGTGCCCACCACAATGCCTGGCTACTTATTAGAGATGGAATCTGGCTCTTACTCAGGCTGGTCTCGAACTTCTGAGGTCAAGCAATCCATCTGCCTCCCTCAGCCTCCCAGAGTGTTAAGATTACAGGTGTGAGCCATCTCCCTGGGCCTTAAGAAAGAATTTTTTTTTTTTTTTTAAGAAACAACTTTAAAAATAAGCAAAAGACCTTGTGGTGGCATTTGGGACAACATAAAGCAACTTAATGTGCAAATTATTGGTATTTCTAAGAGCAAAGAAAAGAGGATTGACAAAAGGATGAGACCCGAAAGGATTACAAAAATCTATTCAATTAAATAATAGTTAAAAACTTCTCAAATCTAGGAAGACATTTAGACATTCAGAGACAAGAGGCTCTATCTCAAGTCAAAGGGCAAATCCTAAGAATAGGATTTCTGTAAAAGAAAACACACCAGACAAACAAATCTTTTTTCAACAGAAACATTAGATGCCAGAAGAGAATGTGATGACAGATTTAAAGTGCTAAAAGAAAAATAACTGCCAGCCAAGGTACTATATTCCCCCAAATTAGCCTTCATGCCTGAAGGAGAAATAAAACCTTTCCCACACAAGCAAGGATTCAAATGGTACAATTACAGAAATCCACTAAACCTCAACAAACTATGAAAGAAAAAGAACACAACAGGAACATATAAAACAACAGAAAACAATCAACAATATGACAAGAACAAGATCTCACATAGCAATGATAACCTGAAATGTAAACGAACTACATTTTCGACTTAAATGATGTAGAATGGCTGAATGGATTAAAAAACAAGATTCAACTATATGCTGTTTATGAAACAAATTCTCCTTACCAGTAAAGATACATAAAGACTGAATGTAAAGGGACAGAAAAACTGTATTCCATTCAAACAAAAACTAAAAGTGAGCAAGAATAACTAATTCATGTTAGGTAAAACAGACAAAGTCAAGAATAGTTAAAAAGAAAAAGACAAAGAAGTTCACCATATAATGACAAAAGGATCCATCTATCAAGAACTACATAATTCTAAATATAAATGTACCCAACACTGGAGTACTCAGATTTTATAAAGCAAATACTACTAGATCTAAACAAAAAGACTGCAATATATTAATAGGGGAAACTTTATACCCCACTCTCAGCATTAGACAGATCATCCACTCTCCCTGCCAAAATTAAAGAAATATTAGATTTAACTGGGTATCAGACAAAAGGAACCTAACAGACATATATGGAACATCCTTTCCAACAACAGCAGCGTATACATTATTTTCATCAGCACATGGAACACACTCCAGAATAGACCATGTTAGGCCAGAAAGCAAATCTTTACAAATTTTTTCAAAAAAACTGAAATCATACCAAATATTCTCTCAGACCACCAGGGATAAAAGTGAAAATCAACACCAAGAACAACTCTGAAAACCATACAAATACATAAAAATTAACATGCACCTGAATGAAGACTGGGTCAACAAAGAAATTAAGACAAAAATAAAAATATTTCTTGAAACAAATGAAAATGGAAACAAAACATATGGAATATAGTAGAATATCGTGAAAATCTGTGGAATATAGTGAAAGCAGTGCTAAGGAATTTATAGCAATAAATGCCTACATAAGTAGAAAAATTAACAATCTAACAATGCTTATTAAAGAACTAGAAAACAAACCCAAAATTACCAGAAGCGGTAACAAAGATCACAGCAGAACTAAGTGAAATAGAGACTATAAATAAACAGCCAAAAAGTTGGAGGGAAGATACAAATTAACAAAACCAGGAATGAAAAAGGAGACATTTACAACTAATATCACTGAAATACAAAAAAAAAAAAAACAAACTTTAGAGACTATCATGAACCATACACAGGGTGAACATAACGTTCATGTGCAATTTAAAATAGTTTAACATGGCAAATTGCACATGAATTTTATGTTCACCTTGTCCATATGCTGACAAATGAGAAAACCTAGAGAAAATGGATAAATTCCTGTAAAATACAAGCTACAGAAACTAAATAAGGAAGAAATAGAAAAAGGCCCCCAACAAGAACAATGAAAAACCCAGGACTGGATGAATTCAGAGCTAAATTCTACCAACTGTGCTAATAAGAATACCAATCCTTAGAGAAGGGAATTCTCCCTAACTCATTTTACAAGGCCAGAGTCACCTTTATATCAAAACCAGACAAGGATACACCAAAAAAAAGAAAATTACAGGCCAATACCTCTGATGAACATCGACACAAAATCCTCAACAAAACACCAGCAAAGCAAATCCAACAGAACATCAAAAGGATAATACACCATGATCAAATGGGATTTATACCAGGGATGCAGGATGGTTTGACACAGCAAATCAACAAACATGATACATCACATCAACAAAATGAATGACAAAACTACGTGATGATTCTCAATATACGCGGGAAAAGCATTTGATAAAACCCACTATCTCTTCATGATAAAAGCACTCCACAATCCAGAGAAAAAAAACACAGCTCAAAATAATAAACGCCATATGTGATAAACTCACAGCTAACACCATACTGAATGAAGAAAAGGGAAAGTCTTTCCTCTAAGACAGTGAGCTGTGCGGCATGAGAGGGTCTTAAGTGTGCCGCAAAAATTTTTAACGATCATTGATTAAATTATTTTTACGAAGTTCAAAGCACAGTAAGCATTTTTTATTCTTTTTTTTTAATCAACATAATTTAAGTGTCCATGGAAGTTTAACTATAGGTTCAAGTGTGCCATGAGATAATTAACATGTAAAACTCAGGAGCCCTTCTATACACCAATAATGATGTAGGCTAGAGAGAAATCAAGAAGGCAATCTCATTTTCAAAAGATAGAAAATAAAAGAAAATACCCAAGAACAAATTTTGCCAAGGAGATAAAATATTTCTACATGGAAAACTACAAAACATGTAAAAAAAAATTAAAGATGACACAGAAAAACATTCCATGCTCATGGATCAGAAGAATTACTGTCACTAAAATAAACATATTGCCCAAAGTAATCTACAGATTCAATGCTATCATTATCAAAATAATGACTAGATCTAAACAAAAAGACTGCAATATATTAATAGGGGGAACTTTATACCCCACTCTCAGCATTAGACAGATCATCCACTCTCCCTGCCAAAATTAACAAAGAAATATTAGATTTCTTTGTTAATTCATTCTTCATTTCTTTGTTAATGTCCTTCTTTACAGAATTAAAAGAAAATCCTAAAATCCAAAGAAACTAACTAACTAAATAAACCAAGCCCAAATAGCCAATGCAATCCTGAGCAAAAAGAACAAAACTTGAAGTATCACATTACTGGACTTCATAATATATTATAAGGCCTAGTGACCCAAAGGGCATGCATATTCTATATACATACATTATATTATGTATATATATACATTATGTTTCATAATATAAGGCCTGGTGACCCAAAGAGCATGCATATTCTATATACATATCAAAAGAGAATACAGAACCCAGCAATAAACCAACAAATTTGCAGCCAATTTATCTTCAACAAAGCCAACAAGAATTTACATCGGAGGTGCAGTGGCTGTAAAATCCTAGCACTCTGGAAGGCCAAGAAGAGTGGACTGCCTGAGCTCTGGAGTTTGAGATCAGCCTGAGCAAGAGTGAGACCCCATCTCTACTAAAAACAGAAAAATCAGCTGGTGGATGCCTATAGTTGCAGGTGCTCAGGAGGCTGATGCAAGAAAATTGCTTGAGCTTAAGAGTTTGATGTTGCTGTGAGCTATCATGCCACGGTACTCTATCCAGGGCATCAGAGTGAGAATGCCTCAAAACCAAACAAACAAACAACAAAACCAAACAAACAAAAAACTGACACTGGGGAAAGAATAGTCTTTTCAATAAACGCTGTAGGAAAATTGCATAGCATCATGCAGAAGAATGAAACTAAACCCCTATCTCTCACTATAAGCAAAAATCAACCAAAATGGATTAAAGACTCAAATCTAAGACCCAAAGCTATAAAAATACTAGAAGAAATTCGAGGAAAGACTCTCCTGGACAGTGTTCCAAGAAAAGAATTTCTAAGACCTCAAAAGCACAGGCAACAAAAACATACAAACAGCCAACAGGTTTATGACAAAATGCTCAATATCTCTAATGATCAGAGAAATACAAATCAAAATCACAATGAGATATCTTATCATCAGTTAGAATGGCTACGAATAAAAAGATAAATAGCATATTTGGAAAGCAGGCAGAGAAAAGGGAATCCTTACACATTTTTGGTGGGAACATACACTAGTACACCATTATGGAAAGCAATATGGCGATTTCTCAGAGAACTAAAAACAGAATTACCATTCCATTCAACAATCCCACACTGTTTATCTACCCAAATGAATAGACATCAATATATCAAAGGGATATTAAAGCATTATTCACAATAACCAAGATATAGATTCAACCTAAGTGTCCATCAAGAAATGAAAGGATAAAGAAAATGCTGCATATATGCACAATGGAACACCATTAATCAATTAAAAAAGATTAAAATCATGCCATTTGGAGCAACATGGATGGAACCAGAGGTCATTATCCTGAGTGAAATAAGCCAGGCACAAATGGATAAATATAACACGTTCTCATGTATTATGTGGCAGCTAAAAAACATGAACACATGGTAGAGAGTAGTGAAATGGTAATAGTAGTCAAAGGTGAGTGGAGTGAGGGGAAGATAAAGAGAAGTGGGTACAAGGGTACAAACATATGGCAAGTAAAAGGAACAAATTCAAGGTTTGATAAAGATGACGGTCCTTAACAAAAAAAGTATTGAACTCAGATGATGGACACTCTAATACCCCCTGACTTGATCACCACACATTACATACACATAACAAAGTTTTTCAGTATGCCGTAAATCTGCAGATTCAAAAAACAGTGAAAACACCAAAAGGCTGATGAGGATACAGGGAAAGATGATCACTTGTATGTTGCTGTTAAGAATGTAAAATGGTACAGCAACTCTGAAAAATCTTTTGACAATTTCTTTAAGAACTAAGCATGCAATTACCCTATAACCTGGCAATATACTCCCTGGCATTTAATCCAGAGAAATGATAATTTATGTTGACATAAAAACCTGTACACAAATATTTGTAGCAGCTTTATTTGCAATAGCCCCAAACTGGAAATAGCCCAGATGTCCTTCAACAGGTGAATGGCTAACAGTAGAACATTCATACCCTGAAATATTACTAAGCAATAAAAAGGAAGGAGCCACTGAAGCAAGTAATAAGTTAGATGACTCTCTGGGGAATTGTTTTCAGTGAAAAATGCCAATCCTAAAAAGTGTCATATTATATACACATGCAGTCCCCAACCCTTGGGCCATGGACCGATACTGGTCTATGGCCTGTTAGCAACCAGGCCACACAACAGAAGGGGAGTGGCCATCAAGTGCAAAGCTTCATCTGTATTTACAGTTGCTCCTATTGTTCGCATCACTGCCCAGACGTCACCTCCTGTCAGATCAGGGGCAGTACTGGATTCTTACAGGAGTGCAGACCCTACTGTTAAACTGCACATGTGAGGCATCTAGGTCAGGTGCTCCTTACCAGAATCTAATGCCTGATGATCTGAGGTTGAGCTGAAGCAATGACAATGGTGCTGGGGAGTGGCTGCAAATTCAGATTATCATTATCAGAGAGGTCTGATTATACAGAGATCAGAGTAACTCAACTGCTTGCAGACTCATATAAAAACCCTATCAGTGAGCGGTAAGTGACAATTAAGCTGCATCTGGTGGCAGGCGTTACAGTGGCATGTTGACTTCAACAGTACAGTCACATCTGGTTGTACTATACAGACTTTAAGTCAGAATCTGACACTTATTTCAATCTGCGTGTGGCCTACCCATTATTTTATTTACCACTTGTGTCCATGCCTCTTTCTTACACTGGACACTTAACTCAGTCACAGTTTTGGTAAGCTCACAAGCTAACTCTAGCAAAAATGAGAAAAAGCAAACATCCTTGGAGAGCTTCCTTGAAAAGAGGAGGAAAGACTCAATGATGAGACAGCAGAAGACTCAAGGACTGCCAACAAAGTGAAAGCTGCATTTAAAAGAAAACAGCAAGAATCCTAATTAAATTACAAGTTCATTGCAAAAGCTGATTTGCAATTCCCCAAGCCCGCTTTGTATTTAATATGTGGCAAGCAGCTATCTACGAAGCCATGAAACCTTTAAAACTTCTTGGCCACATGAAGACCAAGCCCTCTGCATTAGAAGACAAGCCTTTAGGCTTGGCGCCTATAGCTCAACCGGCTAATGTGCCAGCCACATACACCTAAGGTGGCGGGTTCGAATCCCCAGCCCAGACCCGCCAAACAACAATGATGGCTGCAACCAAAAAACAGCCGGGTGTTGTGGCGGGCGCCTGTAGTCCTAGCTACTTGGGAGGCGGAGGCAGGAGACTGGCTTGAGCCGAGGAGTTGGAGGTTGCTGTGAGCTATGCCACGGCATTCTACCCAGGGGGACAGCTTGAGGCTCTGTGTCAAAAAACAAAAAGAAGACAAGTCTTTGGAATTTTTCAAAAGGAATTTTAAAAAATACACATAAACATAGCAAACAGAAGCAATTACTGAAGACCATCCTTCATTAAATGTGAACAAATGTGTCCACACAAAGAGCATCTCCCTTAGTGGCTAGCCATACTGCTAAAGTTAAACCCTTAACTAATAGTAAAGTCTTGATCCTGTCTGCTGCTAAGGACATCTACAGGGAACTTATAGGAGAGGCTGCCATTCAAAAGGTGGCACATGTTCCTCTTTCAGCTAGCACCATAACTAGATAAACTGATGAAACAACAGAGCATATTGAGGCACAACTGTTATAGAAGATGAATGAACCACCCTGATACACTATCCAGGTTGACAAGTCTATCTATGCTGACAACAAGCAACAATGCTTGTTTTTGTGTACTTTTGTTTTTACTGCCAAGGAACACCACAGCTGCAGAATAATGCATCATGTCATCTGTAAGAATGCTGGCTAATGGAAAAAATGTCACCTGAACTAAACAATGTTTTGCAGGATGTGATTAAAATTATTAATCACATAAAGTACATGCCCTTAACTCAAGTCCATTTGCCCAGCTCTGAGGAGATGGACTCAGAACACACACATCTTCTCTTACACACAGAAGTGAGGTGGCTTTCTATAGGTAGATCACTGGCCAAAATTTTTGAGTTATGAGAGCTACTCTAGAGATTTCTTTTGGAAAAATAGGCACCACTGGCAGCACATTTCAGTAACACAGAATGGGTGGCAAAACTTGCTTACTTATGTGACATATTCAACCTGCTCAACAAACTCAATCTATTTGTGAAAACAAATGCATTCAAGTCAGCAGACAGTCGCTGCATTCAAACCTAAAATGGAATTATGGGGCCGATGAGTGAACATTTGAATCATGTTCATGGGACATGTTTCAAACATTAGCGGAGATTTTGAGAATGAGGGCCTTCTTTCACCCAAATGATGCATGTTCACCTATCTCAGCTTTCAAGAGTTTGAATGTTACTTCCCAACAACCAAAGACCCCCCAAGTGGGAAGGAATGGATCTGTGACTCATTGGAGAATAAGCCACACAAATCAACTTTGTCTGTGCTAGAAGAGTCAACGGCTTGAGAATGTAAATGACAATGGTCTTAAAAGTATACTTTAGACAACCTCAAATCTCCATTTATTCTGGATTAAAGTCAAGTGGGATATCCTGAGAGTGCCACAAAAGCACTGAAAACCATGTGTCCCTTTCCAAC
Organism: Galago senegalensis; assembly: GCA_963575145.1. Classification (NCBI taxonomy): domain Eukaryota; kingdom Metazoa; phylum Chordata; class Mammalia; order Primates; family Galagidae; genus Galago; species Galago senegalensis. Next base: position 5,626 of record CAUYTI010073684.1, on the reverse strand, counting down.
ATCCTATCGCTGAAGCAGGGTTTCCTGCAGCCATAGCAACTGAGATTACGGAGTAGGCTAGACTTAAGCAACACACCTTTTTGGTGTCACCATCTCCCAAAACCCCGAGATGAGACCATATGGTTGCAGGAAAACAAGCTCAGGGCTGCCAATGATTCTACATTATAGTGAGCTGAATAATTATTTCATTATAAAAATGATATAATAATGAAGTGCCCAATAAATGTAGTGCAGATGAATCATCCCACCCCTTTCCCATTCCTTAGGAAAATTAACTGTCTTCCACGAAACCAGTCCCTGGTGGCAAAAAGTTAGGGACCCTTACATAATATCCTTGACAAAACTATGGAGAAAAGAATAGATTAGTGGTTGCCAAGGGTCAGGGTCTCCTGGATGGGAAAGGGGTGTGAATACAGCTATAAAGGGTAACAGGAGGCATCCCTGTGGTGATGGAAACTCCTTATTTCATAACCATATGATATTTCAATATCATATATGGGTTGTTATACTATCCTGCGGTTTTGCAAGATGTTATCACTGGGGGAAATTAGGTAAAGGAACAAAGGATCTCTCTATTATTTCTTCCTATCACACGTGGCTCCACAATGATCTTGAAACGAAAAGTTTAATTAAAATAAATAAATAAATTTTGCCTAATCTGGACTGTTCCCCTAAATACTATGATAATCTTGGTTCTTTCTTCAGTGAAATGTTGACAGTTTCTCTGCTGTGCAAATCTCCCTCACAGCAACAAGTTAATTACCCTGTGTCAGCCTACAGATGTTTCCCTGATGGTCTTTATCAGACATGCTTTATCAAATCAAAATTATCTATGTAAAATAAAAGTTCCTCTAGAAATTTAATACACAATACACACAACACTTCAAACCAAGGAATAGATGGCTTATTCCTGAAATGATACTGAACTAATTTATCTTTTTGGAAACATAATAAGCAACCAAGCAGATCCCTATCTTTCTGCTAATAACAATTCTAAATGCTTCTAATATTTTAGTATTTTTAAAAAATGGAATTAAAACAAAACTAGAAGAAAACATCTTTTTGCATTTTTTTCTATCATCAATTGAGATCTTTCCAAAACTCTGAAGCTATGACTATAGTAAAACTGTGAGTTTATTCACTGGCTAAATTTCTGGCAATGAAGTTGCTGGTTCAAAACTATGTTTCTTACATTTTAAAAAAAAGAATGTACAGCAAAACTCCCCCCCAAAATATCACAAATAAAGAAAAAACAAATAACCTTATATAAAAGAAGATAAAATAAAAGATTCACAGAAAAAAAATGGTCAAAGTAATCAAATTTCACTTGTAATTAAAGAAAGGTAAATCAAATGAAGAGATATTTTAACTCATTATACTGGCAACAATTTTTAAATTTATTAACAGCTAATATTGATTTAGCTATGAGACAACATTCACGTTTTTAAGAATGTATTCATGCGTTCTTCCTCACAATATACACTTTTCCTACCTAGCAGAATTGAATTTCAACGTTAAGCTGTCCATTTTCTATTTAAGAATTATTACACTTCCACTGTCACAAAAATTCCAATTAATGATTTTACCACATAAAGGCAATTACCGTGGTTTATAAAGTTAAGCTGTATAATGCAACTTTTATTTTAGCATAAATCAATATATAAATAGTAGAAAGTACACTCCAAGGGACACAATTTTGTAGTTCTACTATTAGGTAAACATTAATTCATTATACACCCTCCTAAATTCTAAAAATTTCTGGAATTTACTCAGAAACATAGATTAGTGTAATCTTTTTTTAAAAAAAACAGTTAAAAACTTTAAATGGGTAGTAACCACAAATGTTTTAAAAATGCTGAATCTCAGGTAAAAAGATACAGAGAAAACATGAATTCCAGGCAAATTTAAGAAAGACATTCAATAGTTCTTCACTAACACTGGAAAACCATCCCCTTTTCCTATGAAGAATTTTAAATGAGTCATACTTTCCTTACTTAAAGCACTGTTTTACTTAACATATGGTGAAAAGAGTTAACTGTTTGGTAACTTAAAATTTTATATTCACTTAAACTGTACATCAATATATACTAAGGCTGGTGTAAAATACAGTTTACTACAGACAATACTTAAAACACACAATATTGCGTCCCTAAGGTTTATTTGATATTTATCTGACAAGGAAGGGGAAAGCTGTCATTTAAATATCTTCTAAAAATTCAGATTCCCACTTGCTAAATTTACGCCAAAATTAAACAACTTGAAATTATGCACAACACTTTTTCCTGGCATCCAGGAAGAACTATCTATGTTTTATGCCCAATTTATAGAAAATTAACATATTTTTGTCTCTTACACTTGGCCTAATTACTCACTCTGACACATTAATAATGTTCTAACTTTATAACTGAAGTTAGCATAAGTTCTCGATCTCAGGAAACTTCACCGTATCTACCATAACTTTTAGATACCTATATGAGATATCTATACGACTTCACATCTAGTGGATTTTTGTTGTTTTTCTTTAAATAATTTTTTCTTTGTGGTACTGATCATATAATGTTTGTTTTAAATAAGAGTGACTGGGAGGGTAAGGAAAAGAATAAATCCTCATCCCCAAACTATGCTTATCTTTTAAGAGTATACAGTTTGCCCAAATTCAAAGCAGTATGTACAATTTGTCAGCACCTTCTAATCCAATTACACTTTGTTAGGGGAAGGGAGAGTGCAATAAAAAAAAAAAAAATTCCTTTTCTCCCTCAAGTATCAAGCGCCCCAACACACACTTGGCTTGTTCGGTCTGCCAGTGGCAGGGAAACTTACAGAGATAAATCAGCTACAAACCTTATGATCCAAGCCAGCTCCAGGCTATTCCGAAGGCGCCCGCTCGCCCGGCACTCAGGCGGCGCGGCAGCCCAGAGGCTCTGGTGGAACGTGCCCTTCACCTGAGCAGCGAGTCCTGCGGGACTCACAGGTCGGCAGAGCGGCGGGAGGGTCCAGGGGCGGGGCGGGCAGCCCGGCGAGGCAGGACCGCTAAGTGGTTCGGCCCGGACGCCCCGGTGCAGCGCGTCTCACCACCGCCTCCGGACGCCAGGCAGCGCTCGAGTAGAAGAGGGGTGCAAAAGGGCGAAACGGAAGGACCCGCGACGAAAGGAGGCTACATGCCGGCAAAATAGCGGCCCGGTGGGCAGCCGGTCCCTGTAGCAGCCAGCTGAAGCGCCAACACAAGGAAGTGCCCCGCGCCTTCCTCGGGAGCACAGACGCCCCTAGTCCCCGCTCCGACCCCGAGACACCTGTTCGGCCCCGCCTGGGGTTTGGTTCCACCCTCCACTCCCTCCACCTCCCCGCTCCCCCCGAGACTGGGGAGGGAGAGTGGAGCCGAGACCTTGGACCCGCAGCCTGAGAGCGCCTCCGCCGGCCGTACCTGACATCAGCCGCGGCGCCCTCTCGCCCCTCCTGGGGGGCGGAGAGGGGGACGACACTGGACTGGCGACCTTTGCTCCTCTAGGCAGCCGCAGAAGTGGCTTGCAGCCGCTAGCCTAGCCGAGGCCGCCTGCTGCCTCCCAGACCATCCCCCGGCAGCGGCGGCGGCGGCCAAGGCGGGCCGTGCGCGCGCTCCCGCCCGCTGGCTCCGCCCCTCCCCGCAGCGCGTCCAGGCCGCGGCACGCCTACGGCGCAGCCGCCACCCTGGGGTCTCCTAGCGCTGACGTCGCCGCAGCCTCACCAGCCCCTTCGAGGAAGGGCGGAACGGAGGGCCCACGACGGGGCGGGGCTACGGCGACGTGCGGACGCGGGGATTGGCCGCGGAGCGTACGGTCCGCCCTTCTGCGAAGGGGTCTAGGAAGTTGGGGCTTCCAGCAGCAAGACGTTTAGCCGCTCCCCCCTTGCGGCTGGTCTTCGTTCTTCTCTACTTTTCTAGTCTTACGGTAGGGTAGTACACTAGGAGTCAGCTTATTTTCAATCCATTCATTTTCTTTTTTTCTCTCTTTCCTCAGTATCTCGCTGACCTTAATGAAAGAAAATATGGCAAGATGAGGTATGCAAACTGGTGCTCGGTAACGTGCGTGAACCAGAAAGGGCTGAGAACTCAGATGGTGACACGAGAAAGCATACTGTAGGCATATGCGGTCTTTGGTTCTGTCAGTGTTTCAGGTCTGTCCAGTAAAGGTAGGAAAGCTTCTTAAGGGCTCTGCAAAACTCAGGTTCTTTTTTGTTGGAAAAGGGCTATAAATGAAGAATCTCTCTTGAGAATAGAGAAAAGGAGCTGCTACCTGTTGAGGCAACGTGGCCATAGTCAGATGGTAGATGTGTGGTCTAGACCTTAGTGGCATTAACCATCATCTTTAAGGCCAAGCTCCAGGATCGAAAAGCAGCCCTGTAAATATTCTACTCAGGCAGTTCTTTAGTACTCTACCATAGCTGTTAAAGAGTATGGACTCTGAAATCCTACTGCCTGAGCTGGAATCTTGGTCCCTCCACCTACTAGCTATGTAACCTTGACAAGATACTTAACTGCATGTCTGAGACAAAGAGTGAACAACCTATGTTATTGTTGTTTTTCTTTTGATTTGTTGAGGTTCAGCTCACGTTTTGCAGGATGTATCAATAGAACTAAAAGAATTTTAAAACCTAAAAGAATTCTGTGTTTTATTTTGTACTAAGAACATTGTGACTTCGGGAAGGGTCTCCTTTGCCTGTTTTACAATGGTGGAAGGATATTGTGGAAAGCTGTGGAAGGTAGGTGAGTGTAATGAGTTGGGGGAGAAGTTGATGAAGGTAAGGATGTATGGGAGGAAGTCTAGATGCATGACAGGGAAAGAACATCAACAGATATTCTAGCATGGGCCTATCAGTCAGTTTCTCTTTCTGGTTTCAGTTTTCTCATCTGAAAAATGAGATGTTTGGATTAGAATCACTAGATGTGCTTTAAGTTTTAAAATTCTTTTAGTTCTGTTGATACGTGCTGCAAAACGTGAGTTTATTGAAAATTCTAATGCATAAAGAACATTTTTCCGATGAACAAAGATAAGAAACTTTCAAACCACAGCCATATCTAGGAAAATTACTGGCAAGAAGGTACGTTGATAGAAACAACACTGGACCAAATCAGCCCCTTTCCCCTTGCCCAACCTTTTTGGTGGTTTTAAATTATTTATTTATCTGGCGATGGGGGTCTTGCTATTATATTATTTCACCCAGATTGGACTGCAATGTTTATTCATAGGTGCATTTATAATAATACACTATAGACTGGAACACTTAGGCTCAAACAATCCTCCTGCCTCAGCCTCCTGAGTAGCTGTTGAGGCAACAGCTTATGTTTTTATGAAAAGAATACATGCTTATTCAAACAAATATTAAAATACTCAGACTAAAATGCAAAGAAAATAGTTGTATTTTGCCCAAATCCCATAGAGTAGCCATTTTTAAATTCATGTTATATTCCCAGGTATCTCTTTAAGACTAAACAACACACACAGACAATACATTATTGCATAAATTGGATCTTATTATATACACAGTTCTTTTCTCACTGAACAATATGTCATAAATAACATTTTTTAAAGTTGCATAGTATTTTTAGGTAGATGTACCATCATTTTTCTAACCAATAGGCTATTGATTGACA
>CAUYTI010073681.1:0-22935 GCA_963575145.1 Galago senegalensis | reverse complement strand
GCCCCCTCAACTAACCCTATATAAGATTGTACCGATCTCTAATAAACAGCTTCGGCTCAGCCTTCTCCCTATACTGTATGAGTGGTTGTGTGATTGTGTCCACCCTTCCCCTCCCCCTCTCATACTCCGATCATGAACTCCGTGATACCACCCATCGGCCGGGCCGCGTGTCAGCTGTGAGCAAGCCTGAGGCCATGGCACTCTAGCCTATGCAATGGAGTGAGACACCATCTCATCAACAACAACAAAAACAAAAAACAAAACAAAAGAAAGTTGGGATTTTTGTCATACTAAATAAATCCTCTGATCAGAAGTGTTTAGTATCACTGCTGGAAAAGATACTCTTTTTACAGGGTCTTGCTAGCACCATGAAGAGACTTTATTCAATAATGTGCATATACAATAAAACGGCCCCAATAGCAGAAAAAATGGAAGCAGTTTAAGCAGGAACTTAGTGGAGTCAAGTTTTCATCTTGGCTTCATCAAATCAGAATGTTGATTATAAGGGTTACCTTACAAACAGTAATAATAATGTTTCTCTCTCTCTCATATAAAGATAAGTAGGCTAAATCTATTGAAGGGTGTTGAGAAAAATTTACATAAGAACATAGTTCTTAATATTGTATTCATCAGGAATTATTTCCAAAGATGAAAGACAGTTCCTGCCTAGCTGAGTCCTGATTCAGCACAGACTTCTCTCTTTTTTTTTTTTTTTTGAGACAGAGCCTCAAGCTGTCCCCCTGGGTAGAGTGCCCTGGCATCACAGTTCACAGCAACCTCCAACTCCTGGGCTCAAGCAAGTCTCCTGCCTCAGCCTCCCAAGTAGCTGGGACCACAGGCGCCTGCCACAACACCTGGCTATTTTTTGGTTGCAGCAGTCATTGTTGTTTGGCGGGTCCGGGCTGGGATTTTGAACCCACCACCTTAGGTATACGTGGCTGGTGCCTTAGCCGGTTGAGCTATAGGTGCCGAGCCCAGCACAGACTTCTCAAGCACTGGGAAGCAATACAGCCAATAGAATCTGACCTTAAGATCAAAGCAGTTTCAGAAGTCGGCTTTCTTGCATTAGCATAGTTAAAAGCACGCTGTCACACTGGGACCCCTTGGCCCCACTTACATTCTACACTAGGCCAAATAAACAGCGCTACCCACAAAGCACCATGGTCCCACCATGACAGGCTGGTCAGGACAGAATGTTCAAAGCTGGCCAAAGGACAACAAATACTGTGTCTGTTTTTCCCAATACACCGGGGTGAATGTCTGCTCTAGGGGTCAGTTCTCATTAACCAATAAATATATTTTTAAGAACTTTTAAAGAAAGGACCTTCTCTCACATTACCTTTAATCAAATGACACTTGTCCTATTCCCTGAGAAAGCCACAGCATATAGCCCAGAACCTCCTCAGGACCCAGATTGTCATGATGAGGTGATGTCATGTCCAAGTTGAGAGATGTCTCATTTCAAGCCATTGAACTGTGGCAGATGGAGTTCAGAACAGATGCCATGAACAAACCCCGGTCACAGAGCAGCTGTAAGGAGATTTCCCACGACTTGCCCTCCACCTCTCCATCCAACCTCCCTACCTATTTGTGTCCAGCTGCCGGGTAACTGTGTCACTGGAAACCCCTGCCTTCCTCAGCTATGTCTGCCATGCACATCTCCTGGCAGCTGGAAGCTTCGGGAGGAAAATGCTGAGGTCAATTGGAGTATCTGCTGACATTATGTTTCTTGTTGCCAGATTCCTAACCCTCAAATCAATGAGTCAGGGCAGAAAATCTTCAACAGGGCAGCCCGCTTCTAACTTCTCATGTCCGTATTTGACCTCAAATACTCCACAGGGTGGGGCGGGGGTAGGGGCTGTGGACCTGGAGGGGTTAATAGCTAATACATGTATATGCCCAAAGAAGTGAATGCCTGAGGTTTTGACAAGAGGAGATCTGTAAAAACAAGCTACTTTAGTGCAGATTTCTTTTCCTTTTATTCTTTCCTTTTTATTTCTTTTTTTTTTGTTTGGCTGAAGACTGATGTCTTGTGGTACGGGGGCCCTAGGGCACAAGTGTGATAGGGATGCTTTTCATTTTTCAAATATAAAATTATAATATTGAATTTGCTTTGCATTACCAGTAAATATCTTTTTCTTTTCCTAACATGGGATGCAAATTCAATGTATAATTTTATATTATTTTCATATAAATTTCAGAAAATGTAGCTTAAGAAATTTTCTTAATGGATGGGAGATATGGAGGAGATAGTGATATTTTTACATTTTATTCAAAGAAAGATGGCTTTTAAAAAAAAACGAGAAACCTTGATGCAGTCCATATTCTCATTTTGGGGAGCAGCTTACAGAAAATGGGACATTATCTTTTATATATTCCTGGTAGAAGTGCCCCAGGAATCTAACTAATCAGTGTTTTTCAACCTTTTTGTTTTTAATCTCACGGCACAGTTGAACCTACAGTTAAACTTCTGTGGCACAGTTAAGTTATGTTGATTTTAAAAAAAAAGACTATGCTTACTGTGCTTTGAACTTCTTTTGAAATAATTTAATTGATGATCTTTAAAATTTTGGTGGCACACCTAAGATTCTCTCTCGGCACACCAGTTGAAAATCACTGGACTAAAGTCTGAACCCTCTGGTGATTCGAGAGTGGTAACTGGGAGAGTGTTTGTGAAAACATCCAGTGCAGGGCCTGACCCCTGCGGGCATTCAATATATGTGCTCCCAGTCTTTATTCAGCACTACACAAAGAAATATAGGCGAGCAAGAAGTAAACCTCATATACCCACAGCTACATAGAGACTCAGGAGACGACCTGAACGTTTGCAGAGCCTGAAACATGCACTAGAAGCAGTTTTCTTATTAAACCTCAAGTTCCCATTTATTCTTACCCTTGGCTCTTTACTTTGTAAACAGAAAAATATTCATCTATTTGAAGTTTCTTGTTACTGAGACTTTGGAGGAAAATAGACATCAGGTTTGCTGTTGCACGTTTTTTTTTATTTGATGGCTATGTATTTAGGGACATCAAACCATGTCTATGAAGCAGGGAAAGACGAGAGCGGATCGCTGTCTCGGTCAGACATTGCTGTTCTTATCTCTTCGGGAGGGTGTGGAAGTTTAAGTGGAACTCAGAGAATCAGTGGAATTTGGTGAATCCCCAAATTAAAGGAATAAGCACGTTGGAATTCTAATTTAGACTGAAGAGAGAGATTTGACCGAGAAAACTTAATATCCCTGTGATATCTATAATCCTGCATTTTGATATCATTTCATTTTTCAATTTAATAAGGAGTATATGAAAATTCAGTCTCAAGTCAAGAGGATATATTGAAACAGTGAGCTTTACCAGGACTGCTTGTTCCAGACACTACTGTTGATGTTCTGTCAGAGTTTCTGTTATTAACTTCCACTATTAGGTTTACTTTGTTTTTTGAGACAGAGTCTCAGTCTGTCCTCCTGGTTAGAGTGCCATGGTGTCACAGCTCACAGCAACTTTGTACTCTTGGGTTCAAGCAATCCTCTTGCCTCAGCCTCCTGAGTAGCTGGAACTACAGATGTGCTCCACAATGCCCAGCTAGTTTTTTTGTTTTGTTCTATTTTATAGAGATGGAATCTCACTCTTGCTCAGGCTGGTCTCAAACTCCTGAGCTCAAGCAATCTGGCCACCTTGACTTTCTGGAGTGCTAGGATTAGAGGCGTGAACCACTGTGCTCAGCCAGGTTTACAATTTCTTCTAGGAGTATGCTCTGGCCCAAATCTGACCAACAGGTTCCCACTTGTGTGATATGGAAAACTTGAAAAAGAGACAGCAAGCCATGATTCGGTACACATTTTCATGCTAAAACAAAACAAAATCGAAGCAAAAGCAAAGCTATGCTAGAATCTGCAGAAACAAAGAGTTTCTGCCTAGGAACCCTGGGCTACGTGTATTAAACGCTTCCATGCAGGCAGGAAGACAGGGATTTGTGTAGGATTCCCACCCAACGCCCCACGCAGAGAAATCATGGTGAAGATTATTTGGAAATCAGAGATTAAGAAATCCGAGGTGGCTGTGTGTCTCTGAGCCCTTTTGCTGCTTTAGATGCTGGTACCATTTCTCTCCAGGTAAACATCTTCCATTCTTCAGTTCAGATTTTTGGTGGATTAGAATTTGCTATTAATACGGAGCTTGGTACTACGTGTATTCTAATGATAGTTACTCCATAATGAAACTCTCTCATACTTCCCTTGATTAAGATTCACACAGCTTTTGTCTGAAATAAATACTTTCTGATCAAATTATTTTTCTTTATTTTTCTCTGCTTGCTCCCGCCAACTTTGTTGAGACCCCCCAAAGGAATGAGTTCAGATTGTTTATTTATTTCAGCCTCTCCCCATTTCTACAAACTGGTCCTTTGTAGCCTTTTCTTTTTTAAAATTTTCCTCTAAGAAAAATGAAGCATGTGGTGCCAAGAAAAATATTTCCTTCACTAAGCATCTTCTAAGAATCTTTTGCTCTAAGTTTCTAAATGATACATCAAAATCTCAAGAAGCCCCCACACTTTATCTGAGCCTAACATTTGGAAACCTTACCACCTTTATCTTTGCTGGGGAAGCAGTTTCCAAATGTCAAGTACAGTTTGTTCCATTTCAAGTAAAGGATTTCAAGTTAGTATCTTTTTTAAATCTTTATATCTTTTGGCCCAAACCCTAGCTCCTGTCGGATGACTCCTAGATGTGAGTAAGCCTTCTCCAGGCTTATCGTGTAATTACGGACCCTCACGTGACTTCACCTGCCTCCACCTTCGTCTTTGTCAGATTTGAAATATCATCCTCACCAGAATCCCATCGAATTGTTAACATTAGCCACTCTGTGTTTCCCACACAATGAGCCAGTGTTATTATTGCTGTTAGAACTTGACAACCTTGCAAAGGTTTGCAAACTCAGCTGTAGATTTTAAAATTCAAAGGGAGGCTAAATCATGGCTCCTTCTAGAAGGACATAACCTTCTGCACCTCCATTCCGGGTGTCTGTGTGTTTGGCTGGCTGTAGCATGAGCCTCCCACAGAGAAGGGGGAGATGGAGGAGGGCAGATGAGAAAACCAAAGGAAGGGACGGAGGCCAAATAGGCCAATATCCAAGGGATGAGATAACGGCAAGGGAAGGGCAGGACCCACTTAGAATTAATCATTCCTTGTCCTCATTCCCGTATTACTCATTCCTCGCTTTGAGCCCTGGAGAGGTTAAAATACAGGCAAATAAAATGAAATATCTTCTTAGGCAGCTCTCTCTCTCTCTCTTTTGGTTTGAGACAGAGTCTCACTTTGTAGCCCTGGGTAGAATGCTGCGGCGTCATAGCTCACAGCAGCCTCAAGGTCCTGGGCTCAAGCGATCTTCTTGCCTCAGCTGCCTGAGTAGCTGGGACTACAGGCGCCCACCACAACGCCTGGCTAGTTTTTCTGTTTTCACTAGAGCATGTGTCTCACTGTTGCTCAGGCTGATCTCAAACTCAGGCCAGTCTCGCTCCTCAGCCTCCCCGAGTGCTGGGACTGCACATGTGAGTCACCTTGCCGGCCCCGGTTCTCCTGTTGTGTCCTTGTTCCCCAGCATTTGAGGAAGCATGGACTCTGCTCTTCTCTTAGGAGAGTGCTGTGGACACAAGAGGGACGCTGCAGGACCTGCCCGTTTGTATGTGATGTCACTGCAGGTGGCACATCCGAAGGATATCCCTTCAAACTCACCCCCTTTAAAATAAATGTCGGCTTTTAAACAGATTGCTAACTTGTAGCCGGAGGACAGTGTTCTCTGAGGTTGGCATTCCTGGGGCTGAGTTCTCTGCCACCTGTCCTGTTTGGGTTTCTTTCAGTGTGTGCAGCTCAAATTTGGTGACATGATCTCTGGGATATGAAGCAACCCACGGGATAAACGGCATCACTTTTCCTCAAAAATGTGGGAGGACGGGGGGAAAATGAAAGCAATACAACTTGTAACTTTAAATGTTTTTGTACTAAAAAGCACAGGGGTCCATTTTTCACGCAGATGCAAAATTCCCACTTTCTACAACAGAACACAGGCTACAGAGCTATCACCTGTGGGTTTGCACACCAGTGCTTTTCTGTGATTGGTAGGTGGCTTCAGGAACAATATTTCAGAGACACACTTCAAACAGCACTGCAAAATGTCCGTGTGTAGTCCCTCTTATCTGCAGGCTAAGTAGCCCTTCTTAAAAATAGGTTATCATCATAAAAAGGAAGCAATTCTCAGTGAGAATTCAAACTCCCTGAAGCTGAAGACAAAGAGAAGAGTTTCGGTTTCGGGTGTGCCGGGGTCCAGAGACTCAGCCCATACCCAGTGATGTTTCTCTCTCTCCATCTCTCGGCTTCACTTTCTTCGGTGTTAACTTCGTCCTCAGTTAGGACTTTCCTATTGGTGGCTGCTGGAGCCTCCAGATTCCTTATAGCAAGGAACTTCTATTCCCAGCAGATTTGCAAAAATCCTTGGACTCATCCCTGTGTCCAGAGGCGTGGAATTAGCTGTTTGGTCCTGAGAGGTTCGTATGTCTATCTTTAGAGAGGAGAGGAGGGACCCCTCCACAATAGACTGTGGTATATACATGTGCATTTGGGAGGGCGCAGGCAGGACTATAGGGGACCCAGAAAGAGTGGGAATAGATGCTACCGGGTAAAAACTGTATAACCCACTATGATGGTTTTTCATAAGCTTGCTTCTCCTTAGAGCGAGAAGTGCCTTTCATGTGTGGAAGGTAATTTCTCAACTTGATACCAGTGGATTTATTGGAGAACAGAATGCACATTTACCAACCACCTGCTTCAGTATTCACAGCAGTCTTTGGGAGACACAATTAAACCCAATTTTACAGATGAAACTAAGTCTTGAGGAGATGAAGGTGATGGTCACAAAATCATGGCTGCAGCAGCAACGCTAGCCACTGCCACTTACCAGCACTAGGCTGAGAAATGACCTGGAGTTGGGATTGGGAACAAGTGATCAACTCAAAAGTGGAGGAGGAAGGGAAGAGAATTGAGGGAGCCTATGGTACCGGGGAACCCAGAGCTAACTTAGCTTCTTGGGGGCTCATTGCCTTTCCTGCTCTATTCCAGAACATTTTTGTGGGTCAGTAATTAATTGCCCCCAAATGTACATAGTCCTTGTAGAGTTAAGTCATCCTTAATCATTTGCATATTAGGATGACTAAAGTTAATCAGCCATTCTCTCCCTGACAGCAGGATGAAATTAATAGACTCTGAGAAAGAGATCTTCCAAAAATGAGAGGCAGCACGGCACACCTGACGAGGCGGGTCTGCAGGGCTCAGGACGCCAGGAAGGCTCCGGAGAACTTGAGCAAGAACAGAGGCAGGTGAAACCAGCCCGGAAGGAGGCAGCCAGACCCTGATGATGAGCGGCACTTTCACATTCTGAGTGAAGATATGAAAAGATCATCCTGAGCGGTGATTCTCCAGGGGAAGTTCAGATGTCCTGTGACATCCCACATACTGAGTTCATCCCTTCTGTCCTTTATTCACAGGTCCAAAAGCTTGAGTGACAAGAAAATATTGGGCTATTTTTCTTAGGAAACAAGAGCTAAGTAGCTTAGCCAGACCCTAAGTGCCGCTTCTAGCACAGTGCATGGGAGATGGAGTTGCTATTTTGGGACGCAGCTTCCTCATGTAATGCATCTTTCTGGTTTCTTTAACTCTCTCCCCAGTCCTCAGAAAGCATGGCCTGTCCAAAGGTGATGAACAGGGCTGCAACGTGAGGTAAGGTTCAAGGCTCTATGGGAGGAGGCAGGTGAGGGAGAATCAGAAGGCAGGGAGCTCCTGTGCACCACCCCGTGCCTCCCGGAGGCCGGGCTCAGCCAGCTCCTGTGCACCCTCCCGGAGGCCGGGCTCAGTGAGCTCCTGTACACCCTCCTGGAGGCCGGGCTCAGTGAGCTCCTGTGCACCCTCCTGGAGGCCGGGCTCAGCCAGCGCCTGTGCACCCTCCCGGAGGCTGGGCTCAGTGAGCTCCTGTGCACCCTCCCGGAGGCCGGGCTCAGTGAGCTCCTGTGCACCCTCCTGGAGGCCGGGCTCAGTGAGCACCTTTGCACCCCGTGCCTCCCGGAGGCCGGGCTCAGTCTGCAATTTCATTCCTGAGATAACCGAATTTCAAGGCTCTACTTTTCTGTGTGCTGGTGTCTGCTGGTATCCAGCCATCCGGACAGCCCAGGAGGCTGAGAAAAGAACTCTACTGTGGAGGAGATGATGTTTCTAGAGGCTGATGAGTGGAAGGGGTCCACTGAGGACTGTGGGAGAGAGGAATTGTTCAATGAATAGAACTGGAGAGCAATTTTATGTGAAAAGAAAAAACATAAAACTGCAAATCCCAGAAACTGCTGCAATGAAATGAGTCTCTTTTCCTTTTTATACACAGTTTCTGGTGGACTCTGGTCTATTTATTTTTATCATTACTTAATTGGATGTGTTAAAATAGTCTACACTTTGGGGCTGAGTGTGTGACTGTAAATGGTTTACTTTATTCTTCTGCTGTTGTGGGGCAGTTTCTTTTCTCCTTGTGGGACAGTTGACATTAAACGCCAACCGAAGTGTCCAATGCACAGGAACTTATACTCAGTTCGTGAGGAAATTCATTTTGGGTCAAGCAAGGTGTTCATGAGATGCCTGGGCCTTCTTCTGCGCTTTCCCTCTGACTCTCACACGGGAGGTGTGGGTGCTGCCTGGTGCCCTGGGGGCGGGAAAGGGGGCCACAGGAGGCTCAGCTGTTCTATCACCTTCGTGTTCTCTCGGGTGGTGCAATTTGAGAGGCACCGGCGTTCGGGGGCAACACGTGTGACCTTAATTCCTCCTTACTGATACCCGATTCATTCTTCGAAACTCACTCAATCCTTTCAAAAAGAAAATGAAAAACATAATTAAAATATATATCTGGGATATAGGTGGACTTTGGTTGTGAGCCACAAATACGGTTTGTATTTCTGATCCAGCACTTGCAGCAAAGACTTGGGGCAAGCAGCCTAACCTCTCTGGACCTTGCTGGATAAAAATAAAGGCTCAGGCGTAGAAAGGACCCACTGGTGGCTCTCGCTAGGCTCCTGGTAAGTGGCTGTGCTATTCCCTAGGTGTGAAAGTAGAGAAGTTTATCAGGCTCGTTTTTTTTTTTTTTGCCATTATAGAGTGACACACTGTCCAGTGGCAGCGGGGGAACAGATGGGTGGGAGGAAAGCAGAGCTGCAGCCACTTAAAGGCTACAAAAGGATTCAGGAAAGACTTGCTGGGTCTGATATCTCCGGGGTGAAAGGGGAACTACAATTTCCACAAGAATATAGTAATTGTAGCTAATTTTCACTGAGCGCCGACCACGCCAATACCTTAAGTGATAGTTTATCGGTCTCTCCCAGGAACTCTGTGATAGATAATGTTGTTATCATCCCAACTTGACAGGTCAGGACACTGTGGGCTCATGAGTTAAATGGGCATGCCACGGGCCAGTCTTCACATCAGCACAGTGACTGTCAGAGCTCCTGACCTCCCTGCTGCCGTGCTGGGCACTGTTGGCCACCACAAAGTATCTTCAGTGCCTCTGTTGGCCCAGTGATGGCAAGGAGTCATTTTCGTCGGTGTCAGTGACATCTGTGGACTGACCTGCTGATGTCTTAACAGGGGAAGAGAGAGGAGGGGAGGGAAGGCCAGAGGAGGGAAAAGACATGAGAGGGGTGAGGCGAGCAGGACAGACACCCTGGCCTAGCCAGCGGGGGCCCCACTGCAGCCCCAGGGGCAAGCTGAGGGACGTAGTTGGTGTAGGGAGCAGGCAAGGGTCACAGCAGTGCTTTGGCTCTGATCTGGGCAGCGTTCCCACAGGCCTGAAAGAGGAAAGGGAAGGGAGCCTCCATCCGTCAGAAACGCTTCCTTGGTGGCAATGTCAGCAGCTTCAGCTCTCCCTCGGGCTCTTTCAGTGTTTTCCTAGCACAGGCTGCCAATTTTAGCTAAGGAAAATTAGTTTAAGGAAAATTTAGTTAAGGAAAATTTATTTACTTATTTCCAATGAAAGACTTAGAATTCTTAGTCTTTCTAAAGATTTTTATTCATTATTTTTGGTGATAATCCTGAATATGCTTAGCCTTTTATTTTATACAAAACTCACACTCTTGCATACATGTGAAATTAAAATTATAATAACAGGTTATAAATGGATGTTTTGTTTTTGTGTGTATTATGGAACACATTGGGATGGTGTACTATTTTATTATAGTATGTAAAAGCCATCAAGTCACATAACAAAATGTTGGAAAATAAAGGAAAAACTGACAATTTGTGTTACTAATACAAAAACTTATAATTTCGGTCTTTTCCTGCCAGTCTATTTTTTCCCATGTGGAGTGTTTACATAATTTTACACTTTCCTTTTTTCACTTATTGTGCTGACAGTATTTGGTACATAGTTTTTATGTCATTATTTTAAAGTGCTTAATTACACTATTAAGAACCTATTGCTTGGCTTGGCACCTGTGGCTCAAGTGGCTAAGACGCCAGCCACATACACCTAAGGTGGTGGGTTCAAATCCCCAGCCCGGACCCACCAAACAACAATGATGGCTGCAACCAAAAAAATGGCTGGGCATTGTGGCAGGCACCTGTAGTTCCAGCTATTTGGGAGGTGGAGGCAGGAGACTCGCTTGAGCCCAGGAGTTGGAAGTTGCTGTGAGCTGTGATGCCATGGCACCCTACCTAGGGGGATAGGTTGAGGCTCCATCTAAAAAAAAAAAAAAAAAAAGAACCTATTGCTTTTAAAGAAACTATTCTATTATTGGAGATTAAAAGGTAAAGCAAATTTTGATTATTAAATATTGGTGGCATTAAAGAAAGACATCAAGATGAAGAGCAAAACATTTTCTGTTAGCTGTAATGGATACCTGGTGCAGAAATGCTTTTGGAAATAAAGCCGTGGACTGCTTCTACGTTGACCACCGTGTTTCACTAATAAGTTACTAAAAGCTATAAACAGTTACTATTTGTTGATCACTTACCGCTTGTTGAGCAGTAGCCTGAACACTTCACAATATTAGCCCGTTCACTTCATCCCTGTCTATAGATGCTACTTGTAGCCCCATAGAGGTACATGCGGATAATGCCCTGGGGACACAGAAGGCCCACGTGAATTGCCCACAGTTAGTACAGCTAGCGGATGGCGGGTGGGGCCTCAGACCCATGCTGTCTGGCTCTGTAGTTTGTGTTCTTAACTGCCATGTTTTTATTTTTATTCTATTTTATTTTTTATTGACAAATATTTATGGTATACTGCATGACATTTTGATATATGTAAATACCGTGGAATAGCCAGATCAAGCTATTTGAAATATACATTGCTTCAGACACTTATAATTTTTTTTTTGGTAGTGAGAACATTTAAAATACACTCTTTGGGAAATTTTCCAGAATACAGCATATTAACTGTAGTCATCATGATGTACAATAGACTGTTTGGAATTATTCCTTATGTCTAACTGAAATATTGTGTCCTTAGACAATCCCCAAACCCCAAACCTCTGGTAACTACCATTTTGGTCTCTGTATCTATGAGTTTGACTCCTTTACACTCCACACAGAAGTGATACTACGTAGTATTTGTCTGGCCTATTTCATGTAACACAACATCCTCCAGGTTCATCCACGTTGTCACAGATGACAGGATTTATTTCTTTTTTAAGGCTGAATAGTATTTCATTGTGTGTATATTCCACATTTTCTTTATCCTCCCATCTGTTAATGAATACATAGGTCAGTTCTACATACTGGCCACTGTGAATAACGCTGCAGTGAACATGACAGGGTAGGCAGCCCTTTGATGAACTAATTTCTTTTCTTTTGGATACACAGTAGTGGGATAACTGAATCATAGTAATTCTATTCGTGAGCTGATAGCTCATTGTGGTTTTAATTTGTATTTGCTTGGTGCTCAGTGATGTTGAACTTTTTTTTCCCCATATACCTTCTGTATATCCTTTTTTTGGAGAAATGTTTCTTTGGGCTCTTTGTCCATTTTTTAATCAGGTTTTTTTTTTCTTGCTTGGATAGTAGTCCCTTATCAGATGCATGCTTGTGAATATGTTTGCTCATTCTGTCGGTAGTCTCTTCCCTTTGTTAGTTGTTTCTTTCACTCTGCAGAAGCTTTGTAGTTTGCCGTGATCCTGTTTTTCTCATTTTTGCTTTGGTTGTTTGTGCTATTGGGGTCGTATCCCAAAAATCCTTGCCTAGAACAATGCCAAGGAGCTGATTCCGTATATTTTCTTCTAGTAATTTTACTGTTTCAAGTCTTATATTTAAGTCTTTAATCATTAGTTGATTTTTGTATATGGTGTGAGATTAAGATCTAATTCCACTCTTCTGCATGAGGAAGAACTACATTCTTCAGTTTTCCAGCGATGTTTATTGAAGAGCTTGCCCCTTGCCCAATTTTGTGTTTTTGGCAACTTTGTTGAATGAAAATCAATTGACTGTTAATGCATGGATTTATTTCTGGGATCTCCATTCTGTTCCATTGCTCTCTGTGTGTGTTTTTAATGCCATGATCATGCTGTTTCTATTATTATAACTTTGGAGTCGATTTTCATTTCAAGTTATGTGATGCCTCTGGCTTTGTTGTTTATGCTAAAGATTATTTGGGCTATTTGGAGTCTTTTGTGATGCCATACAAACTTCAGGATTCTTTTTTTCTGTTTCTATGAAAATTGTCATTGAATTTTGATAGGGACTGCATTGAATCTACAGATGGTTTGGGTATCATGGAGATTTTAACAATATTAATTCTTCTAATCCATAAATGTGTGACATCTTTCCATTATTTGTGTCTTCATCAATTCTTTCATCAATATTTTATAGTTTTCAGTACACAGGTCTTTCACCACCTTGGTATTTGTTTTTATTTTTTGTAGCTGTTATAATTGGGATCATTCCCCTGATTTCTTTTTGAGATAGTTCATTATTGTTGTACGTGATTACCACTGATTTTTGCACGTTGAATTTGTGTTTTGTGATGTTTTTGCATTCATTTAGTAATTCTAGCACCGTGTTTTTAAGCTGCCAAAAACCCTGTGCATGTTGGTTTGGCTGATCTGGGCCCAATTTTGACTCTACTTCTTATCAGCTCTTTGCGCTGCGGCAAGTTACTTAAGCTCTCTGAACCCGAGTTTCCTCAGCCTTTATATAAAACAGAATTAGTAAACATGTTCTAAGGTACAAACAAAGTCATGCAAGTGAAGTGCGGGTATAGTAGCAGGTACTCGGCCAGTGCTAGTTCCTACCTCTTTTCTGATGCACAGTGGAAGGAGCCCCGGGACATTTCCCTTTCCTTGAGACCAGAAGAGAAGCTGACTTTGGGTGCTGAGTCAGCCTGAGCTTGTCTGCAGGTTGACCCCAGGCCCAGACAACTGTTGCTACCTGAGAGACTATCTATCTATCTGCATAGAGAAACAACCTTCACCCACCTCACCTGCTCCTGTCACTTGTCACCTTGCCTCCCCTTGTCCACTGGAAGCCCCAAGCCCTATTCCTTTCTGTAGCTCAGGATGCTGCATCAGCTTTACTCATCTGACCCTCCTTTGAAATTCATATTTGCTGGGGCTTCCGTGTGAACCTATGTAGTTAACTTTTTGTTTCCTCCCATTAACTTGCCTTACAGTAACTTAATTCATAGTCCAACCAAAGAACCTGAAAGGGAGGAGGCTGTTTTCCACTCCCTACACTTCTTTCTGGTGGGTAAGACAACTCATTTCTCTGAAATGATTTTATTGTGCTCATTCCTGATGGCAAGCGGCCCTAGAAGTTTGCCCTATGACCCTTTCTGGTCCTGAAGAAGAAGATTCTACACTAATATGAGCAGAGATTTAGAGGAATAATTTCCCACGCAAAACCTTAAGGATATTTTTCCTCTGGCAGCTTAATCTATGCTGAGTGGTGGGGTTCTCCTCAGGAGATTGAGGGAACCACATTCCCATGTACAACTGAGTGACCAGTGCTCACCTTGTTTGTGTTCAGACAAGGATAGCCTTGGCCTTGGGATGGCCTGGCTGTCCAAGCTCCTTTGAAATAACCTGCGGCCTTGTGCCATTGTTCTGCTCATCCTCTTACTTCCATCAAGTCAGGACTATTTTCTATTTTTGGCAGAGAAATGAACAATGCATGAAACATTCTCATTGTCTCTAACATGTAAACAAGCAAATGCGAAAACAGCAGCCTTTCCCTCTCACTTCACGGCAGCCGCACTGACCTATTGCTGGTTCTTTCCTTGAGGTCCTCTGCTCAACCTGACGTGCTTTCCTCTGGCTCCTTCCTCCAATGACTAGCTGCTTCTCCTTCAAGCTTGGGCTTAGTTAGCTATTATATCCTCTCAGAAGTCAAGGACGACATCATGATCCAGAGTGTGTCAGGCTCTTATTAATGTCAGGCCCCTATTAATGTGTCACAGTACTCTGTTATTCCCCTTATCAGTACTTCCCTCAATTTGAAACTAATTCACTAACTTTGACTATGAAAGTGTTGGTGTTTCTGCCTGTGCTTGCAGACAAAAAGCAGCTGGAGTCCGTGCATGGGGCATTCGGCTCATCCAGCCAGGTGAGCCCCCTTCTGTAGAGCAGCTGGGGCCGGAGAGGCTCCCCGCCACATTGGAATATTATGGAAGAGATGCTGCAGGGCTTCAGACTGGGTTGACTCGGGAAACTCGAGTTAGTATGCTTTTATTTTAGATTCAATACTTGTTTGGTAACCTAGAAAGGGGTGGGAGAATTTCATAGCAATTCATATGTACTCTTCTGTATATATTCATGTTAATATATAGTAGGACCTCTGTAAGTCCACCACCAAGGGACTGTAACAAACCGGTCAACTTACAGAGGTGGTCAGTGTAAGGGACTAGGTCTACTGTACTGGTGACACACACGTGGTGCACATCTGGCCTATGGAAATTAGGTCAACTTCAGGAGGTGGTCAGCTGTGGAGGGTCTACTGTGTACACATGTGTACATGTGACTCTTTTGCCAGAGTCACATTTTTAAAATGCAGTTTTCATCATGTCCGTTGCTCAGCTGAAAACCCTTGGTTATTTTCCATTGCCGAAAAAGCAAGTGTGACACTCCCTCCCCCCCGACATGCAGCAGTCGGCCGGGTGCTGCTCCCTGGACAGCCCCAGCTCCCACTTTCTGCTTCTTCACAGGTGGCCTGCTTTTGGCCCACCAGAGTTTTCCTCCCACTTCCATTTGGTGAAATCTGTTCATCCTCTAGGACCCATTTGAAGCATCAGCAGCTCTTTGTGGTCTTCCCGATGCTCCAGACAGAAAATGAAAAGCTCCTCATCGGAGCTCTCAGAGGAAGAGCAAAGAGCCCACATAGGGGGCACGGACTGTGCCTCAGGCACGACTCCAAGTTTAGTTGTATCAAGAGACAGAGTTTCCAAACAACCACGTGAGAGAGGTACCAGCAAGGACTGTGGGCTGTGAAGTCTCCAGATCACCCTGCTAGTAAGCGGCAGGCTGAAGATTACAGCCCAGAGAGTCTGCGTCCTCACCTACCTCACTTCCTTGGGATGTCCTGGTAAGGTGTTTATTGCCCTTTCCCCCTGGTTTGTAGGACTTTTGAAGGCCTGGACTGTGCCTTGTTCAGCTTTTTATTTCTCAAGAGCATGTAATAATGGCGGGCTTATATGTACTTCCTAAATGAAATGTTAGTTAACATTCAATCTAGCAAAACTTAGGTTAAACTTTTAAAAATCACATGAAATATTCAGTGTTCGTGTCTAATATTCTGTTACTCACAGTAATTTATTCTCTCCCTCTCTCAGGCAAGCTGTCCCACTTCTGCCCAGAGATGGCATCCGTAAGCCCGGATGTTGGAGCTCAGTGAGAGCTCTACTGGAACTAGAATGGGAATGTGGGGGTTGTCCCTCCTGGCCTTTCTGAAGGAGGAGCAGAGACTTCTACATGCGGGGAGGAAGGTTTCAACAGAGTCCTTGCTGTGGTCTGAATGTTTGTGTCCTCCCCAAATCCATATGTTGAAACCTAACACTTGTGATATAGTCAGGAAGTGAGGACTTTAGGAGACAAGCAGGTCCTGGGGTCAAAGCCCTCAGGAAAGGGGTTAGTGCCTTTATAAAAGAGGCCTCAAGAATTAACTCACCCACCCAGGTGTGGTGGCTCATGCCTGTAATTCTAGCACTCTGGGATTACTTGAGCTCAGGGATCTAAGACCAGCCTGAGCAAGAGCCAGATCCCACCTCTACAAAAAATAGAAAAGCTAGCCAAACTAGGCATAGTGGTACATGCCTGTAGTCCCAGCTATTTGGGAGGCTGAGGGGGGAGGATCACTTGAGCCTAGGAGATTGAGATTGCTATGAGCTATGATGCCACAGCACTCTAGCCTAGGTGACAGTGAATGAGACTTTGTCTCAAAAAACAAAAACAACAACAACAACAACAAAAAACAACCACCTTAAGCCACAGTGAGTCCTTGTCTCTAAAAATAGCTGAGCATTGTGGCAGGTGCCTGTAGTCCCAATTGCATGGGAGAGTGAGGCAAGAAAATTGCTTAAGCTCAAGGGTTTGAGGTTGCTGTGAGCTATGATACCATGGCACTCTACCAAGGGTGATAAAGTGAGATTCTGTCTCCAAAAAAAGAAAGGTTGGGTGTCTGTAGCTCAGCAGCTAGGACACTAGGGCACCAGCCACATACACCAAAGCTGGTGGGTTTAAATCCAGCCTGGGCCTGCCGAACAACAGTGACAACTACAACCAAAAAGTAGCCAGGTGTTGTGGTGGACGCCTGTAGTCCCAGCTGCTTAGGAAGCTGAGACAAGAGAATTGCTTAAGCCCAAGGGTTTGAGGTTCCTGTGAGCTGTGACTCCATAGCACTTTACCCAGGGCAACAGCTTGAGACTCTGTCTCAAAAAAAAAAAAAAGAAAAAGAGAGAGAGAGAATTAACTCACCCCTTCCATACAACCAGAAGGCGCCATCTATGAGGAAAAAGCCTTCTCCACCAAACACCAAATCTGCCAGCTTTCCCAGCCTCCACAGCTATGAGAAGTAATTGTTATTTATAAGCCATCCGGTTTATAGTACTCTTCTTAGCAGCCCAAACAGACTAAGACCGGTCTGATGGCCCAGCCACTTCTCTGAGGCGTTTTCATTTCTCGGTGGGCCTGGGGCGGGGGGGGGGGGTATGACTCTGCCTACTGCCTTCAGGAGTCAGGATGACAAACATCTGGTAAGATTGCACCATTCTGCACTCAACTCTCTCTGACCTCTAACGTAATGCCAGAATCTGTCTTTCCTGACAAAACCACTAGTAACCAAATTGGAATTGACATTCTTTTTTAAATTTCAAAATATTAAGGGCATACAAGTATTTTGGGTTACAAGACTAACCTATTAACTTTGAAATGCTATGATAATCTCAATTTCTTATCTATAGTTTGTAGGAACTTTCATTATTATTTTTTAAATCTACCTCCAGGGTAGGGGCAGTAACATATTTGATGCTGAAACCCAAAGAATTTCATTGAGTCATTGGGGCCTCTCCTCTCATCTCTTCTTTTTTAGTAGTTTGTAGATATTTCAACTCAAAATGACTCAAGCAAAAGAACTTAGTTCCCACAACTGTAAAGTCTAGGTAGTGTGTCAGAGAGAAAAAAGTAATGTTTGAGTCACATTAGACATAGGTGTGCTGATCACCCAAATAGGTTCACTGTACCCATTAAGTAGGTTTTTGACCTTCCCGTCCTCTGCTCTCTTTCCTGGTTGATTTCCACTGAGTCTTACTCCCCTCTCTGCACTAGTGTGTGAGCACACATGGTATTTGTTTTTCCATTTTTGAGACTTCATTTAAGAGAATAGTCCCCAGTTCCATTGATGCAAATTGATGTAAAAGGCATTATTTCATAATTTTTATGGCTAAGTAGCATTCCATGGTAGACATATACCACCTTTGGTTAATCCATTCATGAATTGATGGGCTCTTAGGTTGATTCCACATCTTTGCAATTGTGAATTGTGCTGCTACAAACATTCAAATACAGGTGTCCTTTTGGTAAAATGACTCTTTTCCTTCAGACAGATACCCAGGGGTGGGGTTGCTGGATTGAATGGTAGGTATGCCTGTAGTTCTCTGAGGAATTTCCATACTGTTTTCCATAGAGGCTGTACTAATTTGCAGGCCCACCAACAATGTACACGTGTTCTTCCTCTGCATCAATGCAGCAACTATCAGTTTGGACTTCTTAATAAAAGCCATTCTCACTGGGGTAAGGTGACATCTCATTGTCATTTTAATTTGTATTTCCCTGATGATTAGTGATGTTGAGCATTTTTTCATATATCATTGACTATCTTCTTTTGAAAAGCTTCTTTCATCTCTTTGGCCCCCTTTTTAAATGATGTTGTTCATTTTGTTCTGGTTGATTTGCCAGAATTCTTTGTAGATTCTGGTTATTAGCCCTTTATTAGATGGACAGTGAGTACTTTATCTCATTTTGTAGGGTTGTCTATTTGCTCTGCTCATTGTTTCCTTAGCTGTGAAGAAGCTTTTTAGTTTAACTAAACTCTGATTATTTATTTTTGTTGTTGCTGTGATTGCCAGTGGGATCTTATTTGTAACTTCTTTGCCTCAGCCAATATCTAGATGAGTTTTTCCTACATTTTCCTCTAGAATTCTCAGTGTTTGTAAAACATTTTTTTAAGTCTCTTATCCATCTTGAATTAATTTTGTGAGTAATGAGAGATAAGGTCCTGTTTCATTCTTCTGCTTGTGGCAATCCAAATTTCCCAGCACAGAGTAGGAATTTTTTTCTCCAGTGTATAACTGCCGCTTTGTCAAAGATTAGCTGGCTATAGGTAGATAGTTTTATATCTGGGTTCTCTATGTTGTTGCACTGGTCTATAAAAACAATTTAGATGCCACAAAATAGGTGGCAGTGCCTTAACCAAATGCAAATGGGCCTCTTCTATCCCTGTTAAGGGGAGTGCTAGAACCACCTTGCTTTTCATATAACACTGGAGCTGATATTTTAAATGAAATACCTTTGCCATCACTAACTGGGCTTACGCAAAACATTTGGAGGAGGCTGCTACAAAAGTAAGCACCACAATGGCAGCTGCAGATCCTATAATTCCTCCCCAATCCTTACAATTTCAGTGTATATTTGCTGGATATCCAACTGAGTTTCTTGGCCTGAGGGTCTTCCACAGCTAAAGAAATCCATTTTGCTGCCTCCACACAATAACCTAGAAGTCCTGGGGAATTAGCAACAAATGTCTGAATGCTGGTGAGAGAGCTGGTGTATGAATGCCCGAGCTCCCTCACCTCTCAGACATGACACCTGTTTAAAGTAGCTTGCCGGGTACCCCAAAGAGAGAACTCATGCTCTGATTACTTACGGTGGTGACTGGCTTCATAATGAATATCTATTTGAGTCTTTCTTCTCTAACTTACTTTCTACCCTTCCTGCTGTGATCACCTCCCAAATGAACTACCTGCACTCCCACGGTGGTCTTAGGGTCTGCTTAGGAAAGAGCTCTGTATCTGAAGAGTAAAGTCACTTTCTCGGCTTCTGTTGTGCTCAAGGAAGATTTATCGGGAAAATAAGTACTTCTGATGGGAGCTCTTGAGTAGGGCTGGGTGGTATGGGAAGGTGAAAAGAGAACAGGGCAGGTCTGAAGTAAAAGGGAAGGAAAGAGGAAGCTGTTTGTTCCAGGAGAAACCCATGGCCGGACAGGAGCCTTCCGTGAAACCACTGCCTCCTGGGCAAGCATGAAATCTGATTGTTTGTTGAGGGCTCTTTTTGTGCTATGACCTTTCTTCTTGGGGAATTTGCATGTTCCCTGACTAACAAAAAAAATTGTAAAACATCTTGAAGTATTTTAAGAAGTAAACCATTGTATAATGCCTTTTGAATAGTAAGAATCACACTTTCTCACTTCCTTTGAATATTCCTTATGAAAAATTGTTTGAGGAATGCACTTAAAACGCACGGCTACCTCTGTGCTCCTGCTGTTTTCCTGGCATCGTGTACCTGCGTGGAAAGCACATAGATCATGATGCCCTGTAGCTGACAAGTGAAATGCTATGAAGATTCGCTTGATTCACTAGATTGAATATGCTGTTGTCTTTTCTGCAGAAGAAATTACCTAGGCCCAAATAATTACCTAAAAGCTGCTAAATATTTGGACATAAAATGGCAAAATATTTTAATGGAACATATAGTAAGACTATGGATAAAGTGAGTTCAACAAAAATCAACCGCAAGGATTGAGTTTGTCTACTTTGACTTTCTTTGTCTTCTCTGCTGGGAAGAAGAGCAGAGAAACAGCTGGAGAAGTTGTTTTTTCATGCAGGCCTCAGCTTGGGCCTCTCCCCCATGTGTCTGAGGGAGCAGCTGGAGCATTCCAGGATCCTAAAGGAAGGAGAGTTATGAGATAGTCCTCTGGAGGGTGGGGGCAGGCATGGGGACAGGCAGAGAATTGTGCATGAGAAGAGAGTGGTCATGTCAGTTAGAGAAGGGGACAGAAGGGGCAGGAAGGGGGCAGCAAAGACAGTGGGGCCTATACAATGGGCTGTTTGCTTCTGGTTGGAATGGTAAGAGCACATGTGGCTCCAGAATGCGTGCAGTGTCAGGGAGGGCACGTTTCAGTCGAAAGAGCTTAAAGAAGGGCAGTGGGCAGCTGAGGGTCTTGGTAGGTGCCTATAGTCCCAGCCACTTGGGAGGCTGAGGCAAGAAGATCATTTGAGCCTAAGATTTTGAGGTTAATGTGAACTATGATGATGCCATAGCACTCTACCCAAGGTGACAGAATGAGACGCTGTCTCAAAAAAAGGGGGGGCTGCATGGAGAAAATGGGCCAATTTTTTGAGTGATTTTTGCAAGCATAAGTCGGTTACCACTGAGGCTGCCAGTGTGGCCTGCCATGTACTTCAGAGGAACTTTTAAGGGGAAGTGTGGAGAAACTAAACCCCAAAGACCTTATTTGTGCAATCACCAGAGCTTTGGCTTGGAAAGCAGCAAAGTGAAGGGACTGAGTGTTTGCTGTGCTTGTGTTGCTCTCATCTCAATAGTCAGTAGAGTGCCAACACATACAGGTGAGGGGACGTGCTCTAGGTCACTCAGCTAGTGAGTGGAGGAGGAGAAACCTAAACCCAGGACTATTTAGCCCACATTTTGCTTTTTCTACCCAGTTGTAGGAAAGATAGAGAGAAAATTATAAAAATGCACTGTGAGATGGACTTGGTGATGACACACTCAACCCTGAAGTACTGATAACTGTGTACTTTGCATCCCCCAGAGCAGCCATGCGTGTGCAGCTCTGTGGCCATGGGGGACCATTTGGAAGGGAGGAACAGGGAGGGGTGTCCAAGGGTGTGGTCTCTGGAGGGTCATGAGAGATGGTGGAGGAAAGTGAGAAGAAGGAGCCCTTAGGTACTAACCATGGTTGTTATGTGTCCTGGGCATCATTTTCCACACAAGTGGTGATCCAGTAGTGCCATGTGCATGACAGCTGGAGAACCTGGTAGGACTGCTGAGTCATCCCCCAGCTCTTTCTCTCCTGCATACCTCACTCCCAGAACACGGGGGACACTTCCCACACCTCCCATGCCCTGCACCTGGCTGGCTTCTCCTCAATGATCTAACTCAGGCTTCCTCTTCCAGAAGCTTCCCACAACCCCCAGGCCCGGTCTCTGGGCTTCACATATCATCCATGAATGTCATTACATATTAGGTGGGTACCAGGAATTTTGATGTCTGTCACCTTTTATAAATCATGAGTCCTACGCCAGGCACACTAGCTCATGCCTGTAATCCTAGCACTCTGGGAGGCTGAGGCAGATGGATTGCTTGATCTTAGGAGTTTGAGACCAGCCTGAGCA
Source organism: Galago senegalensis (assembly GCA_963575145.1). NCBI lineage: Eukaryota > Metazoa > Chordata > Mammalia > Primates > Galagidae > Galago > Galago senegalensis. The sequence continues at coordinate 1,032 of CAUYTI010073681.1, read as the reverse complement.
AGAGCGAGGCACCATCTCTAAAATATAGACAGGCGTTGTGGTAGGCGCCTGTCGTCCCAGCTACTCGGAGGCTAAGGAAAGAGGATTGCTCAAGCCCAAGAGTTTGACATTGCTGTGAGCTATGATGATGCCACAGCACTCTATCCAGGGGGATAGCATGAGACTCTCTCTCCAAAAAAATTATTAAATAAATAATATAAACTATGAGTCCTGTTAGTCTGAGGGGGTATCTTTTTTTTTTTTTTTTTGCAGGTTTTTCTTTGGCCAGGGCTGGGTTTGAACCTACCACCTCCAGCATATGGGGCTGGCACCCTACTCCTTTGAGCCACAGGCACCACCCTATCTTCTTCAACGTTTGTTCCCAGTGTTCATTGTGCGGCAAGTGCTCCATCTAACTCCGTATAGTAACACATTAGATCATCCTTTGGGTGGTTTCCATCTTTTCTTTGCTCAATAGAAGAGATCACTCTTCAAAATGCTGCTCTTGTCCACCACTTTCTTGAATAGCACAGCCAATGATGGTGACCGCAGGGGCATTGACAGCGGGAACCGGGCAGACCACGTCACTCCACACTCGTCCTTCCACTTGCCTCAGGCTGGTCAGTTGCCACAAAACTTCGCCCCACAACGTCTCACAGTCACTGTGCCTTCTCAGGTGCTCAGTTACACCTGGAGCTTCCGTCCGGAACCGCACGGCACACCTGGCAGGTAACTGCGGCCCTAGTGGTGAAACTCAGGCATCAGGATTTAAAAAAACTTCTTGGGTTATTCTGATGGGCACCTCAGGTTAAAAATCTCTACTGAAGACTTAGTCCCTTAGTTTCTTAGACAGTTCAGTAAGATTGTCTTTGTTTTCTGGAGGATCAGGATCATTTCAGAAGGGAGTCTGTTTTCTTTTTTTTTTTTAATTGAATGGTAACTATGTACATTAATGCACTTCTGGGGTACAGTGTGGGGTTTTCACACACAATCCGAAACACTTCCATCAAACTGGTTAACATAGCCTTCGTGTCATTTTCTTAGTTATTATTT
>CAUYTI010073680.1:0-20497 GCA_963575145.1 Galago senegalensis | reverse complement strand
AGACAGAGTTTCACTTTGTCACCCTTGATAGAAGGCTGTGACGTCACAGCTCACAGCAACCTCCAGCTCTTGGGCTTAGGCGATTCTCTTGCCTCAGCCTCCGAAGTAGCTGGGACCACAGGTGCCTGCCACAATGCCCAGCTATTTTTTGTTGCAGTTTGGCTGTGGTTGGGTTTGAACCTGCCACCCTGTGTATATGGGGCTGGCCCCCTACCCACTGAACCATAGGCACCACCCAAGCATTTAAATTTTAATAGGTAATGTTACATTATTTCTTCACTTTGAGTAATTATTTCCTTTTTGAGCATGTTTAATTTCATTATTTATTTCAATAGATATTTTAAGGAACTATCTTTAGCATTTGAAATATACTTTTGTTTACTTCTCAACTTCTATTTGTTATGTGATTCTTCATTTCATGGTAGAATGTTTACATTGTTTGTTTTTTATCTTTTTTTTAATGTATACATATACATCTACTATATATATACAAATATAAAATACATTTTCATCATACAGTTTTGAGTAAATCAAAGTTTATAATATAGTTCTAATTAAATTTTCCCTAAATATTTATTTATTGTGATTTTTAAAAATTTTTTTATACAGATTTTAACTTCTTGGTTTCCTTATTGATTTTTATTTGGACTACATGTATTAAAATTTCTTGAATTTCATTTAGATTTGTGGCATTATACAATTATACTTATGGTTTTTTTATGTTAGTAAGTATGGTAAGAAAAAAAGATGTATTATTTCTCTGTAAAATCTCGGTAGCATATAAGGTTCTGAAACATAAATGAATAGTAAAAGATGTTTTAATCACTGTATTTCTCAAGCCTCTAAGATTTTCTCCATGAAAATGACATCTTACTTTAACAGCTTAATTCTTTGAACTTTTCTGATAGATAATAATGCAATGAAAGTCTTTTAGCAATTTTGCTGAAAATATCTGTATTTAGATTATTTATAAAGAACTAAGATTGCTATTTGAAATAGGATCTCACTCTGCTGCAACCTCAAACTCATGGGATCAAATAGTCCTCCTGACTCAGGCTCTTAGATGGCTAGGACTACAGACACATGCCACCATGCTCAGCTAATGAGTCTATTTGTTATAGGGATAAGGTCTGGCTATGTTGCTCCAGCTGGTCTTGAACTCCTGACCTCAAGCAATCCTTCCACCTCAGACTCCCAAAATGCTAGGCTTACAATAGTGATTTTCAAGCAGTGTACTGTAAGAGGATGTTATATGTGCTGCAGACTTTTTTTTTTTTTTTGATCAACATAGTTTGAGTGTGCTGTGGAAATTTAACTATAGGTTTAAATGTGCCATGAGATAAGAAAAGTTAAAAAACACCAGTTTACAGGCATGTGCCACCATGTATAATGAAGAACTAAAATTTATGAATTAAAGTAAGAACACTTGAGTTTCCGTGCAGATTGTTTAATCCCTTAAGTCTACTGATCAACTATACAGTCGATTTTATTTTTGGTAAAATATTTGAATTTCTTTAGGATTATTTTTGGGAGATTTATTTTGTGCCTTGTTTGAGCTATGCTCTTTCTTTATTTGACTTTAACAAGAGATATGGGTGTTTAAAATAAACAACCACCTCTGTCTTTGTAAACTGACTTCAACAGGGGAAGACCCTCATCAGCCAGCCAGTTACAGATTCTGAGGGCCTCCCAAGCCTTTTCTGTGGATTTGTTCATGTATATTCCCAGTTACAGAGTTTGCCTTTTTCTTTCTTCAGGTGCTCAGATTTCCTGTTTCCTCAGGTGTCTGTCTGTCCTACTGTGGGCCCTCTGACTCTGCTGTCTGCCTCCCAACTAGTTTTTCTTTTTATCAGCCCCCAAGCACATAGAGGAGTATGCTAAGTCCTGTCAGTCTCCAAGACAGGTGTGACAGAAACCATGCTTCCTGGAATCCTCTGAAAAGCTGCAATTTGAGACAAACCCCTTTTCCCTTTTCCTACTCTTCCCTCCCCATCTGCTCTTGGGGGAGCTGCCCAGCTATACCAACCCTTGTCTGCTGATAGGTCTTCTGAGCTTCAAGCCCCTGAGCTCTTTTTTGTTCTTAAAAAAGTCCCCTTGGGGATCCCTCAAGAAGCTAGAATATCGGGCACATGCTTCACTCTATCCTCTTTGTCCATGAGGAAGAAGTTGGGATATGCCTTTTCTCCCTTGGCTGGATTCTGAAGTCAAAGGGAGGGGCTTTGGTGAGTAAGTGCATGAAATTCCTTACAAATATTGATGCAGCTAGTTTTGTAATTGCTTGGGATGCGAAATCATCTTGCCTCGATTCTAAAGTTGTCACAAAAGGTGCATATATTGTTAAATCTATGTCTCCATACAGGGTGGAGTGTCTGGAGCTTCCTATTCCATCATTTTACTGACAACCAATGGCTATTCTTAAATCAGACTTTTCATGCTATATTATCTCCTCGTAAATGTGGTTGGAGAGAAACATCGCCTACTTCTCTAAGTATGTGAGATGGGAGAGATGATAATGAACAGGTTACTAGAAGGAGGAGGGAGAAGTAGAGGAAGAAAGAGAAAGAGATGAAGGAGAGAGAGAGAGACTGACTGAGAGATTTGGGAGATTTCCCCCAGTAAAGGGAGGAGAATAACTTCTAATACCCAGCCCAAAAGGTTAAGCAATCAGAGAATCAGGCAGATTTTACTTCTAGGGAATAATTGAAAAACACTTTAAGTTACTGAAACTGGCAAAGAATAGCACATTTTATGAGCACAAACACATCCTGTTTTTTAGGAATGTTCTATCATGAATTAAAAGCAGAAAGAATAAGAGCAAATCCTTAAGTATTGGATGAGAACCCAGATTTATAGCATTTTCCCTGACTAGAAATATTTCAATAAATAGGGATAGAAAGCCTACCAATTAACATTTTTATTGTATTTGTAACCAGGGGTAACTGTCAGATTTTGCCATTATAATAACCAATATAAGTTTATTTCTTAATTTTTAGGCTGAAATTTAAATATATAGAAGTTTATTTTAACTGGGAATATATGAGAAAATACAGTGGATATAACAAGAAGCTACACACAGTAAAGTTGTATAATAATCGTGAAATTATTGAGAAAGGAAAGATTTCTTAATATTCTGATACTTTTCAGACATTAAGACTCTAAAAATAATGGTGCTGTTACTTAAAAATAAAATATAATGAGATTAACCTTTATCTTCTAGAAAAGATTGCTTTTTTAAAGAGCAAGTACTTTAGTTTAACTTTAGAATGTTTGGTCATAATTTTTACTTCTTGTGATCTGAGAGGCCAGATGGGCACAAAGATTGGAAATTATATTCCCCTTTAATCTCATCTTATTGTTTGCCGCAAAGTGTTCTTAAAATCTCTAAATCCAGTGATATTTACCTCAAAGCTTAGTGAGATTTTAGTGGTATCAGAGTCTGGCCTCATGACATTCATAGTAATTATTTTAAAATATAGTAATTTGAATCTTTCTTCAAGCTGACCATGTAAATGGTACATTGTACTTTAGGTGGGGAAGAAGTCAACCTCCAAAACTTGATATCAAAAAGTTCACTGGATGAAGTGAGATCTTATGGTCTCACTGGTCTCTGGGGAGATCAGTTGATATCATTCCCACATTCTGTTCAGCAATGACTAGGAATGCTGAAGAAAACAGAATATATTAGATAGTCACCCTTAAGTGTTGAGCTGTTGAGGACTATAGATGTCACAGAAACCACAGAGGGGAGAACCTCATGGAGGTCCTCTGATTTTTGCAGCCATTTCACTCCAGGAATTTTCAGAAGGCTGAAAGTTTGAGCACAGAACTAACTAATGAAAAGGGACAGAAAAACCAGTAGAAGTCTGGAGCAAAAAGGAATCCTCAGAAACTTGACTAGTCTTTCTCTCGGAATATTTGCTGAATTCCAGCAAAAACATCAGCCTATACTTAATAAGATTCATGATTTAATTAAGATGTTCAGAAACCAAACCATCTGACTAGCAGGATGACTTCCTGACACTGTGCACTGCGGGGGGTAGCGTGGGGGGTATACCATCATTTGAGTTTCTATACTTTTCAAACACAATAAAATCTAGGTAATAAAATAACCAGGTATTCCAAAAGAGAGTGCAATAGAGTTTAAAAACCAATATAAAGAAGTTTATAAAAGATCCAAACCTTGATATTAGCTAGTTAGAATTACACTGTGAGTAATATGGTCAAGCAATATGGAGAAGGACAGAGAAAATTAGAAGAAAATAACCAGAGAATTAGAGGCTACAAAATTATTAAGCAGAAATACAGGAAATTAGAATTAGAATATCTGAAGTTAAGATACCATTAAAATAGTTTAGAAGCATAATAGATGCAGGAGAAGATACAGTAATAAACTAGAAAGCAGGCATGTAGTACATGGAAACATGAATCGGGGGGGTGTAGGCAGAGATTAGATACGGCCACATATTAGACATACAGAGAGAGAGAAGGATGATGTGATGAAGCATATTTGAAATTGGAGCCACATAGGAGAAGAGAGAATGAAAATTGTAAAAACAATACTTAAAATAATGATGATAGAGAATTTCTCAAAATGGATGCAACACAAACAGATTCCAGAAGCATGGTAAATACCTAGGGGAATAAGTATAAAAATATTATGCCTGCACACATCACAGTAAGAGTGTGGAGTGCTAAATACAAAATGAATCAATAAGGCAGTCACGGAGGAAAATTCCGTTTTCTTTAAGGTATAATTAATAACAATCACTGTATTACATTCTAACTCATCAAAGATGTATATTGCCATCTCTAGGGAACATTCAAAAGGAAGATTAAACTTGTCGTTTCAAGTACAATTTTATAGAGAGGAAAAAAATTGAAAAACAACATATTATAGATTAATACAGGGACAGACAAAGGTGAGGTAAGAAACCACAAGAGACAAATAGAAAATTAACTGAAAGATGGTAAAGAATACATACATATACATGGCAGTAATTATATGAGGTATAATTGAACTAAAAAGTTTAAATAATAGAGTGAGAATGTCAGTCTGGGTTTATAAATCCAACTTTGGAAAAGAAGATACACTTCAAATAAAAACACACAGAAAACTTGAACGTATAACGGAAGAAAAGAGATACCAAGTAAATATAACCCAACGAATGAAATAGGAAATATTGCACAGTATATTAAATCAGGTACCAAGGATCCTGGTTCCTGTACCAAACTTTAGTACAAGTTTTCAGGCCCCGCCATAAGCAAGTCCTCACCGTTGACAGGTTCTTGGAAATTGACTTAAAGGGAAACATCATTCAGTAAGTCCTTGAATACTACTGTTTCCTTTAAATTTGTTTCCTTAGGCTGTTGGTAAGAAAAAAAATCAGTTTTGTTATACATACTTTTGCTTAAAGTTGCAGCTTCCAAGAATCTTTCAATGACATTTAGATGCTTCATTATCTGGGGACTTTGGCTAGGGCCTTTCTCAGGCGTCTTGGCTGAGGCTTCTTTATGAAGGAGGGAATGGGACTGAATACATTTCCCTGCGTTGTTTCAGGACAGGCATATTTTATTTCATTTTGCTTTATTTTATTATGCTTTACAGATGCTGTATTTCACAAATTAAGAGTTTGTGGCAACTTTTTGTCAACCAAATCTATGGGCACCATGTTCCCGACAGCATGTCCTCAGGTGGTATGTTGTCACATTTTGGTGATTATTGCAGTATTTCTAACTGGATTATTACTACTGTTGTAATATATATCACAGTAATCTTTAAATAGTGATTTTTGATGTTACTATTGTAATTGTTCTGGGGTGCCAAAGAAGACAGCAAACTTAATTGGTAAGTGTGTGTCTTCCAACTTCTCCACTGACAAGTGATTTCCTCTGTCTCTCTCCACCTCCTCAGGCCTTATCATCCCTGAGAGATTAATGATTTTGAAAATTAATAACCCTACAATGGTCTCCAAGTGTTTAAGTGAAAGAAAGGTTGCACATCTCTCATTTTAAATAAAAGCCAAAAATGATTATGCTGAGTAGAGAGCATTTTATAAACTAAGATAAACTAGAAAGTAGGCTTCTTTTGACAAACAGCCAATGTGTTAAAACAAGAAAAAATTATTGAAGAAAATTAAAAATGTTACTCTGAACACACAAATCATGAGAAATGCAAAACCAGCCTTATTGCTGATAGAGAAAAAAGGTTGGGTGGTCTGGAGAGAAGATGGAACCAGCCAACACATTCTTTCTTGACAGAGCCTAATCCAGAGAAAAGCCCTAATGCTCTTCAGTCTGTGAAGGCTGGAAAGGTGGGGCAGCTGCAAAAGAAAACTTGGAATCTTACACAGACAGATCCATGAAATTTAAGGAAGGAAGCCATCTCCATAACATAAAAGTGCAAGGTGAACGACAAGTACTGATGCAGAAGCTGCAGTGAGTTATCCAGGAGATCTAGGTCAGACCTGTGATGAAGGTGGCTACACTTAGTTACGGATTTTCAATGTAGATGAAATAGCCAATAGTATTGGAAGAAGATGCCATCTGGGGCTTTAATAGCTAGAAAAAACTCATTGTCTGGATTTGAAGCTGCAAAAGATGAGCTGACCCTCTTCTTAAGGGCTAATGTAGATGGTGAATTTCAGCTGAAGTTGATGCTATTTACCATTCTGAAAACTTAGGGCTCTTAAGAATTATGGTAAACCTATTCTACCCATGTTCTAGAAATGGAACAAGGTCAGGGTGACATTATATCTCTATAAATCCTGGTGTACTGAATATTTTTAAGCTCACCCTTGAGAACCACTACTCAGAAAAAATAATTATTTTAATATATTACTGCTCATTGAGAACATATTTGGTCACTCAAGAGCTCTGGTGGAGACACAAAAGGAAATATTCTCATGTCTCTTCAACATCCATTCTAATTTCCTTGGGTAAGGAAATGAGTTTAACTCCAAAGACTTTATAAGAAATACATTTTGTAAGGCTATAACTTCCATAGATAGTGATTCCTTTAATAGACCTGGGCCAAGTAAATTGAAACCTTCTGGAAAGTATTCATCATTCTACATAACATTAAGATCGTTTCTGATTCATGGTGGGAGGTCAAAATAGCAACATTTACAGGAGCTGGAACAAGTTGATTTCAACCTACATGAATAATTTGAAGGTTTTAAGACTTTGGTGGAGGAAGGAACTGCAGATGCGGTAAAAATAGCAAGAGAACTGGAATTAGAAGTGCAGCTTAGAGATGTGACTGAATTGCTGCAATATGCTGGTCAAACCTGAATGGATCGGGAGTTGCTTCTTATGGAGAAGTAAAGAAATTGGCTTCTTGACATAGAATGTAGATTTCTGATCAAGATGATATGAACATTGTTGAAGTGACCAGAAGGTCTTGAGAAAATTAACGATCATTTTGAAAGAAGGTTTACTATGGGCAAACTGCTATCAAATAGCAGCGTATGTTACAAGAAATCTTTAGTGAAGGGAAGAGTCAATGGATGTGGCAAACTTCACTGTGTTCTTTTCAGAAATTGCCACAGCCCACATGAGAGAAAAGCACAATTAAATTTAAGGGGAGAAGTGGAGGGAGGAGGAAGGGGGAAGGAGACTTGGTGTGCTTTCACATGGTGGTCCAAATGTAGGGGTAGATTTGGCACACTTCCTGGGTGAAGGGCTCAACTTCAACTGGGACCTTGCCTGACAAATGCAAACAATGTGGCCTAATCATGTGTGCTCTTATATTAATCTGAAATTAAAAATAAATTGCCACAGCCATCATCTCTCGGCAACCAGCACTCTAATCACTCAGCAGCCATCAACACAGAGCCAAGACCCTCCACCCACAAAAATATTAACTCAAATAATCGTTATCATTTTTAGCAATAAAGTACTTTTAACTATTATGCCCTTTTTGTAGACAAAATGCTGTTTTGCCATAATAGATTAGACTATAGTATAATTTTTCTATGCATTGGAAAAGCGAAAAATCTATCTGACTCACTTTATTAAGATATTCACTTCATTGTGATGATTTGGAATCAAACCTATGATATCTCTGGGGTACGTCAATAGTCAGTACTTTCTTATTCTTTAATCTTCCTCTTCTAGATCTCCCAAGTAGCCTCCAAGTTCATTAAACTACAGAAGCCTTTCGTTTGTGGCTTTTTTGGCAGTGAGGGAATGTCCATGTCTGGGCAGATCTACCCACAACTCTCAGTGGGAACAAGTGGAGCTGGTCTGGGATAGGCATGGGGAAGGGGCAACAGAGATCAGTGTTTCCTCTGGCTTAGCCTTTTACTAGTATGCACTATTGTGATAAGTAACTAAGGATTTCGTTGTTACTTTCCTCTTTTTTTTTTTTTTTTTTTTGGTCTTAATCAGCTACTCCAACATATGGCAGTTCTGCTTTATGAACCTAGCTGAGCTTCTGAGAATGTACAAGGTAAGCAGCGTTCTAGGGATAGTGAGGAAATGTCATAATGGTGGAGGAATCAATCTTCTAAGAAGACATCCCTATTCCGAATCTGTAAGCATTATCTATGTAAAATACAAACTGAAAAAATTTAGAAAATAACCAAGTCTATATCAGTACTTTCCTCAACAGATAATAGAACAGTGGACAAAGTCTCAGCAAGGCTGTAGTACACATGAAGAGCACAGTTAACCAACTTTACCTGACTTGTCCAAGTGGAACACAGGAAGAATCAGTTTTAAAAATTACTTGAGGATAATAACTACAGATCAATGTATGCATACTCTGTGACTGAGCTATTCCATTTGTAGAAAAATAAACTTCAGAATATGCATGTGTTTTTCACCAAAGATATGCACTGGGATGTTCATAAGATTTAATAGCCCAAACAAGACAATTCCTCAATGGTCGAGAGAAGATACACATATAAATGACTGTACTATATATTTATCCAATTGATTATAATTTTTCAAAGAAAATAAATTAACTATGGTTACTCAACAATTTGGATAACTTGCAAATATGATGGTAAACCAAAGATATTGAAGCATATATATGCTAGGATTTCACTAATCCAAAAATCAAAAACTGGAAGAATAAATCCCTATGATTACAAGACAGGAAAGTTGTTGTCCTTAAGCCTGGGTTGCTAAGTGTGTAGGTTTGGCCTACTATGTGGCCCTTGGTATCAGTGTGAGAACAAGGCTTTATTCTCTCAAGGTTACGTGAAGATACCCTGGTCCAGGAGACACAAAGGAAAAATTGTATTTCAGCTGCCATAAGCAAGGAACCCTGGACAACAAAAACTGTCGGTACAATCACTACTACTTTTGCATCCAAAAAATTAATTCTGTTGCCGATGAACTGAACTCATTCAACACTTTGCTTCCTCTGTCCTCCTACCAACTTCTACTGGAAAAAATTTACTTAGTTCATAGTCCTTTCATGCCACTGAATTCAGATTCCCTGAGCTGGTGGGTGATTGACAGCCTCACGTTCCTTCTCAAGGGAATCTTGGACACAGAGTCCAGGGCTTCAATGTAGGGATAATTAGTCTGCTTCATGGAAAGGGAACTTGCTCATGTACAGGTACTGGGGCCCAAGGGACTATTGAATGATTCATAATCACTAATATTTTTAAGAGTCAGTATTTTAATGCATTTGTGCTAGATTGGATTTCAAGTTGGTTATGCTGAGATTACATTTCCCAGAATTCCCTTCCTCCTATGATTCCAGGTTACTAAAAATGAAGTTGGGAAAGACATAGGAGGCTTAGGAAAACAGCAATAACTATTTTCTATATGTTTTATTAGTTAGAGGCAAGAGAGAGGGATGCATAGAACCAATAACCATGAAGAGGCAACAACTTTCTTTTTTTTTTAAAGTAAAATTTTGTAAGTTTTATTAGAAAATACAGATAATATCTTTCTGACAACCTGGTTTTGAAATTATAGCTTTATCACCTATTTGTATCCCAACAACTTTCTTGTAGGAAGAAAGATATTTGGACGTGGGTTTGCGTGTGGGACTAGATAAGCTGTCTGGGCTTTGTCAGGCCAGGCCTGGCCAGAGGCCCCCTGTGCTCCTAGACAGCCACACCCATGCACAGGGATGTCATGCTCACGGAGCTGCCACTTGGCATGCTGCCACCTTTCCCTCCTGGGTGTAAAGGTGCAGAGGACCATTCCCTGGTGCAGAGGGCAGATCACAGATTGTGGACAATTCATGTAAATCAGCTTCAGCTGCCAGGAACTGGATAAGAGCTGATGTAGCTCACCAACCTTCAGGAGCTGAATAAAGCATGCTGCACCTACCCTCCATGCCCTCCAGTCTGTTCAAATTAGAACAGTGCATTACATTTTTGTAAGCATCTACCTTGGCTACAGCAGCAATCACCTACTCTAGGTGGGAACTCTTTGCACTCAGATTTGTCAGCAAACACAGGGAAAACTAGCACAGCTGCCTTAGGATGGGGCAATATATTATCAAATTTAACTAACGCTATGACATTTAGTAAGAATTTTGTCAATTTTTTCTTCGAGATGTCTATTTACCGATACATAATAATATAAATCAATATTCCTTTTTAATCTAAGTAGTTCATAAAAATAGGTTAGGAGTTTGTTATTACCTGTTAAGGGTAACGGTTTTTAAACTTTTAATCAAAAAAAAAAATCTAACCTTTGCTCTTCTTGAAAATAATTAAATAAATATAAGGCGAAATTTACAGGTTACAAAAACAATTTCCAAATTAATTTTAGTTTGAAAACAATTTTCCTTTTGTCCTCTCTAAATATGGGGTCAGCATTTTAATGTTCACACTGCACATAACATGAAGGGACCATATCTTTGCTATCACATTTCCCATGAACAACACTGCATTCAACCATTATTTCAGCTTATTTTACGAATAAGCACATCCCCTAAATTTTTCATTGTTCTTTTGTAGCATCTTTATTGCATTCTGAAAATGTGGTCACAGAATATGACATTTACCTGAGGGCAATGGTTCTATTCCATTTTACGGCTACAACTTACATGTCAGAAAGTGAATAGAGAATCATAAAATATTTCTCACCCCAAAAGGAAGGTTGAATTTATAACCCAATGTAAATCCTCAATCAATGGGAAATATCAAGAAATACAGTCCTTATATATAGGCTATTTTTTAAAGTATAAATCAAAAATAAGACTGAAGCAAAAGATCAAAACAATTGAAGTTATATTTTGAAATAGAATATCAGGTTTTTATAAAGACCATATATGATCAATAAAATTTTGTTAATTTCTTAAAAATTTATTACTCTATTTCTACTGTGTATATTTTTATAACTAATTAATGTTTTAGGCTTCAATTGATTAAAATATTTATTACAATAATTTTATTAGATTCTTAAATTCTGCTTGGATATGTAATATGTCAAGATAGTATTGAGTTATTACTCCAAATTTTATGAAATTGACTTTAAATATATTTTACAGATTGAAATGGAATTTTACATTGATATGATAAATGATTACCAAATTTCTAATAGAGACAATGTATTATACGTTATTATGAGTATTACAAACTTGAATAAGGCACTAATTTATTATATTTTCACTCTAATTGGTCAATAAAATAGCTATAGTTGGTATCCAGTGAATTTTACCTATGTATTATTTTAAGACCCATCTCTATAACTTGAAGTATCCCACTAGAACTTGATTCATCTGTTGGCTGGCTTAGAATCAAGTATATATCCTTGTTGGGGGGCAGTGTGCCTTTAATAAGCAGGTAAATTCTTTATTCTTGTAAAACAAACAAACAGGTTTCATAAAGACAGTGATTATGTTACAAGAAGAAATTGCATGTTGTTTTAAAATCCATACCATATTTGAGGATTATTTCTGAAACACTGGAAGGAAAACAAACTAAAATTTGGTAGCAAACAGTTCCAAGATAACTGTGTAACATAGCACAAATTGTAGAGGATAGGGGAGGCTTAAAATCCAACAAGTTCTTGAGATTGAGCTGCAAACAGCTAACAAAATATAGTCCCGCAGGCTTCAAAACCTTGCACACACTCTGAAATGCCAGAAGCACTATTTATTTCTTCACTTTTTGCCTTATTGCACACTATCCCCAGATGATGTCGTACGTGTTATAAATTAGACAGACAGTTTATTGAATATACTTTTAGTCCATCTTCTATAACACACAAGGCATCACTTTCAAGGTGTCACTTCAGAGGAATAAAGGCAGACTAGAGCAGTATTTTAAGTCCAACCAGATAAAAAATAGTTTGGGAAACTGCAAGTGCAATATTATGTGATAGCTCAGCAAGATACACAGAGCATTGGATGCAATTTTAACCATGATCATTGAGAGTCCATTTCTTGTGTTTGCATAAAATCATGTGCACATCGCCTATGAAAAATGGGGGTTTCAGACATATGCTTTTTCCATTCAGTTTATGTTTTATTGTCAATATCATCATTATTTTCAAATCATGACATATGAAAATTTCTGAATTTCTGCTGGATCATGGAGCTAGAAGACAGCAATAATCTTGAGATTGGAATCATAATGGTGAGATTGTGTATTTGATGATAATAACAAGTCAGGCTACACATATATTTCACTTTTCAAAAGACAGTATTTGAGTTACTATTAGAAGAAATGGGATTTAGAAACTAACGTATCCAGGCATATAGAAAGTAATACTTCCACAGATACAGAAATTGTAAGGATCAAAAAAAGAAAATGTCCGTTTCAATACTTACACAAGTACTAGGGGTTATGTGGTAGTGGCTCTAGTGTTTATAATTCTCACACAAATGAAAGAAGTTTCTTATAAAAATATTACATTGTATTTTGTGAATATCACCTTCTTGTTCCTTAACTTGGGCTTTGTTTGACAAAAAGCAAGTTAGATGTAAATAATAAGAAACGGTTGATGTGTATGGACTTTGAAATAGAAAATGGGAGCACATAGTATCCTAAAATTTGATGTCGTTTTACCTAACCCCCAGAGATGTCAGAGAAACATATACATTCAGTGAGTAACATCATCAAATAAATTATTTTGCTCTTTGCTTTTTTTAATATTTTAATAAAACAAATACTGAAAGGTTCTAGTAAGGTATATGAAGAATATTACCTCATCTATGATGGCAGATAGCTATCCCTGAGCAGAAGTTGTCTGCTATTCGCAGGGTTCAACCTTTCTTATGCCAATTGTGTGGAGGAAGTAATCTGACCGAAAAAGAAGATGGAGAGAAAGAAGAAATTTTCTAAATCAGTGCCAGGCTTTTTCTTACTTATTTATTTATCTCTGTTTCTTTCTTTTCAGAAACATTAAAAGAAAAGAGGTTTCAAATGGAGTAATAGTCACTGAGTTTCTTCTTGGAAAACAGTGCTTATCCATCTTGTCTTTGTGTGAAGTTGTATAGGTGACATATGAGGTCTGACAATTAAGTTTGTGAACTTATCCTAGACAAAGTGCTACATGCCTCATTGCTGAATATTTCTATGGTCACCTTCAAAGTGCTCCCCTTGGGAAGATATGCATTGATACTAGTGGATAGTTTGTCCTTCAAAACAATTTAGGAACTCTTTCTGAAACAGCCATGAAAGCTGTTATATTACCCTTAATGTTCTGAATGTCATCAATATGCCTTCTTTTCAATATTTCCATTATCCTTGAGAAAAGAAAAAAGTCATCAGGGGGCAGTACCTGTGGCTCAAAGGGGTAGGGCGTCGGCCCCATATGCCAGAGGTGGCTGGTTCAAACCCAGCCCTGGCCAGAAACAGAAAAAAAAAATGTCATCAGGTGTTAGATCAGGTGAGTAGGGGAATATTCCAGCACACCTATTTGTTTACTGGCTAAAAACTCACAAATGGAGAGTGCCATGTGAGTTGGTACATTTTCGTGATACAAGAGCTATGAATTAATTGGCCACTAGTGTTAGTTAATGTTTTCCTATTTCTCTATTGAATTTACTTGGTCTTCTCTGCTTCTCACTGTGAACTGGTGATTTTTGAAGCACAATTTAACAAATTTTTGCAATGTTTTTGTCAGTTCTTCTCATTACTGGCCACACTAACCTTTCTTGATGTGACATTTTCTCTTCCCTCAAAAAAACGTTTAATCCATTTGTACACTGCTGCCTTCTTCATGGTGTTTTCCCCATAAACTTAGATTAGCATGTCCTGATTTCACATCTGCTCTTGCCAAATTTAACAAGAAATGTACAAATGTTTGTTGATTTCTCTAATTCAAGCACTGACATTCTCAGAAGGACACACAGAAACATTCAACAACAATAATGAAACACCTCTCAACAAGACAACACTACATGTTGACACAAACAAAACTATAAGACATGGATAGATGAAGGTTATATAATTTTACCTAGTTGTTTGTACTGTGCTGCCAATGTAAGTGCAGGGTGTTAAGTTCACGAAATTAGTTGTCACACCTCTGTAGTTAAGTTTAGCAGTCCATCTGATATTTAAACATATCACAAAACTTGTTTTCTTTCTTGTAAGAAGATGGTGTAGGGAGTTGTGATTGTTATAGTCAAAGGTAGGTTCTAGGATATGAAATTTGATTCACTAAAAGTAACTTCTAACACAAGACAATAAGGAATATATGCTAATACACAACCAGTATTCTGGAAGACATTTAATTAAAAACATAAACTCAAAAGCAAATCCAATTGTAATCAGCTTTCTGTTCAATTTACTTTGTGTCTGTTGACAGGTCTTCTCTTCCTGACCTGGGTCTGAATCAACGATTCCATCAAGACTCCTCTATATAGGTCTATTTCTGAAAGACTCACCATTTTTTTTTTTAATTTCAAGAAGTAAGGCATAGATTTGATAAATTCAAGTCAGAACTTTTTTGTTTACATCTCTTATTTATAATGCTCTTATTCCCCACAACCAAAAGTGAACCTTAACAATTTCTCATGTTTCTACATCTAACAAAATGCAATGGCCTAATTTTAGTTGTCAGCCTTATTAGATTAAATAATGTGGAAATTTGATGAAGAATTATTTTGGAGTGTGTCCAGGAGAATGTTTCCAGAGAAGATGAGAGTGTGAGTCTGAGTAGAGTACATGGGAAAGGACCACCCTCAATGTGGACAGGCTCCATCCAATCTGCTAGGGTTCCAGAGAGAACAACAGAGAAAAGGTGAATCTCTATAGACAACTGTCCAGAAAGTACGAAGCCATGCACTTCTCTATTTTTCATATCACATGACAGGATACTTCCTGGACAACTCTCATGTATCTGCTGGAGCTGAGACACACTCTTCCGTTCTTGTCCTTAGACAACAGGACTCCATGCTCCCTAGGCTTAGAACTTTGTATCTTATACTAGTTGCTCTAGGGTATGCAGGCCTTTAACCTCAAACTGAGGTACCATCACCTTCACTGGTCCTAAGGCCTTTGGACTTAGATTAAGCCATGTTACAAGCATCCCAGTGTGTCTAGCTGCAGACATGCTATCACAGGACTTCTCAGCCTGCATAATTTTTAGTAATTGCTTCTGATCCTATCCACTGGCCCTTTAATTTTTCTTTGTAACTCCACCTAGGCATTTCCAAAATAAGAAAAACTAAACTTTGAACACATTTATTTAGAGCTGATAATGTTCAACATGCCTCATAAACAATCATTTTTATTTTGCATTTGACCATCCTGTTTTTTACAAAATATTTTCTGTATATTTTATCACTTTAAATGCTTAAAACATTATAAACATTGTTTTCTGACTTTCTGTATCTGCTTCAAGTATGTTATGCATACTTGAAATAATATTTGAAATAAGCTCAAATACTCTTTCCTTTAATGTTCATTTATTTTTCTGACTGTATCTACTTCAGTCCACTCTATCAAGATCAAACTCTATTCAGATTTCTTTAATAATTTAATATTCAGTATGCTAGTGACTCAATAGTACTAATCACATAATCAATGGTAGTTAGAGCTAGGATTATTACTTGTGTCATCATAAAAAATAAAACCAATTCAATTTATCAAGTACTAATGTTAAGATTGTGGTTTTATTGACAATAAAATAATAACAGAGTAGGTTATATTTTCCAATGAGACGCATGTAGTTTCAAAATTATTTATGTGAAAATGTAAAGAACTTTAAAAAAATCAAATCAATATACATAAAATAATGATGACTAAAGAGGAAAATGTCTTACCTGTTATTTTTAAATGGACCCAGGCAGTAATAAATTTAAGAATAATTGCTAGACAATATATTTGAAGTAGTAGCATAACGTCTCAGCATGTCAATTTTGGTGGGGGAAGATGCTCTTACGAGCAAAAAAATCAAAGTTTAAGTCTTAGTGTACAAAGATTTTAAGTATCATGAGAACTGCAGACTAAAAATTCAGACACTGAAACCAAGTCAGGTAAATTTGGAATAGAAAGCTCAGGTCTGCAAAATCTGTAACTGCTTATGGAGGACAAGGAAACATGAGTGAAGTTTGCTTGTATCAAATCACAAGAGCTGATGGTTAAATTTGCATGAAATTATAAACTAGTTGTTAAGCACAGAGTCTTGTGTCTACTACATAAAAATGGACTAAGGAGATGGCAATTAACCTCTTTGTACCTTGAGCAATACAAGCCATTTTATTTATATTTATCTTTTCACTTTGGATCCTTTGCTGTAATAAACATTGGCTGTGAGTATGACCAGTTATACTGTCAGTAATCTAGAGATCCACCCACCCTGAGGGAGGGTGTGGGATCTCTGAAACAGATGCACATTTCAAAAAGAAAAAAAAAAAAGTTTTCCTAGAGTTCCTTGGATACATTAATTTTTTTTGAAAAAGCTTGAGTTGAATCATCTCTGTAAAATTTATTTTGATAAAAATAAAACCAAGGAAATTTTCAAGCTTGCCTTTGTAAAATAACTCAAACCATCTAAAGCCTACATATAGGAAGAATTAGACAATATTTACTACTGAGATGAGAAAATACTAATCTTACCTCAATGTGAAGCACAAATGGGAAAATGGCACAATGTTGGTCTATTTAAAATTAATAACTCTATGCACACTGTGTCCAAAATATAGAAATAATGAAGGTGATAACATAAATTCAGAAAAGCAGAACTGCTATTAATTTTAAAAAGTGTGATAAAACTTTATAATCCTTTTGTAATGATAGTGCATCCTTGTAATCTATTCCCATGCATATTCCCATATTTATGGTTGTATTAATGAGAAAGTCATGCAATTCTTTGGATGCACCTTCTTACAGATGACACTTTGCATCTTACCTTTTGAGGTTGCTTGTACTGGTAAAGAAGGCTCTGTAGATTTAGGAGTGTACCATTCCCAGTTTCATCATGTCTATACGTCTGTATGCCAACATTCTAATTCTCAGCATCCCAGCCTTTCCTATTCTATGTCCCCCTTTTAACAGAATGCAGTCTGTCTGTGAAGCTGGGATTTCAATTTGCTTCATAATTCAGCCACTCTCATGACCAGTATCTGGGTTTTCTTTTTACAAATCTCAATAATGAAGCAATAGGTGATAAGTGACTCTTCTGGGAAGGATATAAATAATTGGAAATCATTAATGATGAACTTAAGCTGGAATTTCAAGACCTGATATCATTGTGTTCTTATATAACTTTCTCCAAAATAGTTAGAAGCAACCAGAAAATACCATAAGTTTAACTAAAATGTTCTAAGGTACAAATACATAGACACTCAGAACCTCACCTTTTATAAATATTTGATTAGCAGAATCCACAGTTATTTTTTGTGTACTTCTATAGTCAAATTATGCCCTATATTACCAATACCTTCTTTATCACTGGAAATAGAGTTATTAGTATCTTTAAATCTAATCAAATTATAGAACCAATTCTAGAAAACCTGCAATCAATTCCAAAAATTTAACCTCAAGATTCTATTCTTCTAGAACCACATCTAGTACTTAAATCAGTATTAGGGTTCAACTAGAGAAGGATCCACCAGTAGGAGGTATATTTAAAGAGATGTATGGCAGTTATTTGGCCTATGTGATTGTGAGGCTGTTCAAAATTTACAGGGCAGGCCATCAGGGAGCGCTGGCTGAAGTTTTGGGGCATGAGCTGAAGGAGGGATACTGAGGAGGTATCCTTGTTTTTAGTTCTTCAGGAAAAACTCAGCTCTGATTTCAAAGCCTTTCAACTGATTGAATCAGATTAGAATTATGGATTGAATCATATATGTATTATTCAGATTAATGTTCCTTACTAAAAATTAGCTGGTTATGTATTTTTATCACAACTGCAAACTACCTTCCAAGTAACCTATAGGTTAGGGTTTGATTGATCATTGAGGACTGCAGGTTAGTCGTCCTGATACAATGAATGATCATGATATATGCTTTTAAAAGAAGATATTTTCATGTTAAATTCCTATTTAGTAGTCTCTGATTTAAATGTGATATGGACTGGCCATATCTGACTTAATTTTTTTTGTGTGTATGTTGTACACATTTTGGAGATGGAGTTATATTTACAAGCTTATATTTGCCTTAAAATACCTTTTAAGACTGTAAAGAAATAGTTCAAGTGGTATTGTCATAAAAAAATCTTATTTTTAAGTAAACTGTGAGGCATATTTTCACATTTACAAAGAAACTTCTCTTGGGAAAGGTAGGGAATAGGGACAAAGTAAAACAACTGCAAGATTCAGGGAATATTAGAGCCACTGCACTCCTAATAACAATGCAATGTGCCTTTTCACTCCTGAACAAATGAAAAGGTTTTTTTTTTTTCATTATGCTTTCCTCTCCTAGCATGCTACTTTGCCAAGGCACCATGGCACCATACAGGAGATCTTTAAGACTAAAGTAATAGAAGGAATAAATGGTGAGAAGTTTGCTGTTGACATAAAACACATCCATTTTATACAATTCTATGATTTAGAAAATAAAAAATATCATTATTATTTTTCCAATTGACTATTAGAGGCTTTGAGAGAGAGTATTAGTATTTAATTGTCAACAATGAAGTAAGAGTATGATGGCACTTCACGCAGGTATTACAGAAAAAAGGAAGTGGATACTCCTTGAAAAGGCATGTTTGCAGTTTGTACCTTTTAATATTATTTAAAAAAACTCCTTTCACTTTTGATTATAATAGAAGTTTGGTGAGAAAACATACCAAGAAATCGTAAACACATTCAAAAGTAAAATATTTAACTAGAAATAGAGCTAAGCATAAAGTAATGCATGTGTGTATAGATATGTGGGTGTACAGGTATTTATATAATACACATAATGTGCACATACATCTATATATGCAGGTGTGTGTAGATATGTGGGTGTATTTTATTTATATTATAAACTTATGTACACATGCATGTATATGGATTTATGTATATATTTGTACATGTAGTTTACAGAAACACATTATTAAGCAATATTTCATTAGTCTATTTTCCATTGCCATAAAAAATGCTTGAGGCCAGTTAATTTACAATGAAAAGAGATTTATTTGACTCATAGTTCAGAAGGTTGTCCAAGAAAGCATTGCACTAGGATCTTCTAGTGAGAGATTCAGGGAACTTCCAATCAAGTCAGAAGCAGAAGGAGGAACAGGCATAAGATAAGAGCAGGGATAAATGATAAGAGCAGGAGTAAGAAGAAAGAGCAAGCCAACTAGGCTCCTTAACAACCAACTCATTCTCAAGCTAACAAGGGGAAAGACCTGACTCGCTATCTCAGGGAAAGCACCAAACTATTGATGCAGGATCAGCACCCACGACCCAGACACCTCTTACCATGTCCCACCTCCAAAACTGGGGACTGAATTTCAACCTAAGCTTTGAAAGCAACAAATATCCAAACCATATCAAATATTATATTTGATTGGGAGGGAACTTAAATTTCTTGGAAGACACATTTTACATGCAAAGGCATATTGGAATTTCATGAAGCTATATTAAAAAAAAGTCAAACAATGAGTGCATCAGACAGTAAGAGAGAAAATGGAAAGAAACTGAAATAATTGCATGAGGAGTAACAGTAAAGGAGTCTCAAAAGTGTAGGACAGAATTATTAAAGCATACATGGAGAATTTTAAATAACATATAGCTAAAATATAGCAGATTTTTTGGTTTACTTATAGTATATTAATGGTCCATGACATGATAAAAAATATATAGATAATTTGTACTATATTGATACAAAAAGAAGATAAAAATTTCTCCATGGAAGCAAATTCTAAACTTGAATTATCCTAACTTTATACCTACTTAATGTCAAATTACATAAATGCTTGGAGGAAAAATGATTCGTGTAACTTTAAATGCTGTATTTTTCTGTCCACCTTTAATGGAACACCTTCCAAGGACAAAAAGAACTCTAAGTCAACACTGCACGTAACAATCTTATAGCACTCATTTTGTAATTCTGAAATCATTTATTCTGCATTGTATGAATCATAAAATTAATAATACTATGTTGGTAATATTGATTAAAAAACAAGTTTACTGAAAAACAAA